>JANAVB010011464.1:0-50326 GCA_029216955.1 Iris pallida
ACATATTCTTAAGTTAGTTGGAAGTCGAGTTGACATTTCAGGATATCGTGACACTTCCACTACAGAATCGGTATACATGGCAACAATAGAAGCATATAACTAGGCCATGTTGTTAAAGGACTTAGTTGGCAAGTTCGTGTTCGAGAAGGGCAAGTTCCTTTTTTGTGACCGTCAACATGATTCATCTAGCGAAGAATCAAGTATACCATAGTTGGACGAAACATATTGACATAACGCACCACAATATAGAGTGGTACAATAAAGAGATCACTCTTATGAAGATCGACATTAAAGTGAATACGATGTACATGCTAACAAAGGTGATTTCTATGGAGAAGTTCAAGTTTGCCTTGACTACTATTCAGGTGCTCAAGTGTGAGGAAGGATTGTTGTCTAGGAAGGAGGATTGTGGCTGTTTCACAGTTTTGGGAGAAAAGACTGTGAGTGGGCAAGGGGATACTAAGGAAAAGTTAGAGTTTAAAGAAGCACGGGAACATCGGCAACAATTTTGTAAGGTGACTGTTAAACGAGAAGCCAATGTAAATTGTTGTAGTTTGGTACATTTTCAAATACAGAGTGTGACGAGTGTCATTCGGGATTGGAGGAGTTGAAACAATAAAGGGGCTCCAAAGAGCTAATACTACAAACAACATACAGTACCGATATACCGGTATACCCGACAATGACTTAAATCTTTTAGAAAGTTATGGGATGGAAATTTTCTTATTAAGCATAACGACGGAATACTGCCGGTATGTCGTCGGTTGGGTATCGTATGGGGTCAGATTCTAAAGGTTGTTTTCGACGGTTTGAATTGCGCCTGATTTTGGAAAAGCTAAGGGAGCCTATATAGGGTTTTCCTAACCCTAATTAGGTGTGCTTGAGGTTTGAGGCTTTGATAGTGATTGTGCTAGGAAGCCATAAAGGAATCTAGAGAGAAGAAGGAGCTCGTTGGAGATCTCGTAAGGGTTTCACAATATGGTACTTGTTTGTGTAACTCTTGTAAGGTTATCTTGTGGCTCAATAAAGATATTCTCCCCTTGGCCCGTAGACGTAGGCGGATCTTGAATGAACCACATTAGATTTGTATGTTTGTGCTTTGTTAATTGTCATTGTAAAGTGAACTCTCCGATTCCGTGGTCATAAAGAAATATAAACTAAATTATCAATTTTTGTAATATTACGAAGCTGACATTGATATCCCAACTTACTTATATAGTATCTTCCAAACAGGCAGTGAATGTAATTCTTTGAGACTGACATTTGACGGCGTGGATCTGATGGGTGAGAGGTTAGCAGAGGAGGTATTTTTGTTATGGTTATATTTCTGTTTCAATATTGTTCATTTACTAGTTATATTGGTTCCCTATGTTGCACAAACACGAATATGACACGACCTAACACGGAAAGTGATATGATAAATAGAGCTATTTTGTTGTGTCCATGTTGTGTCTGATATGTGGATACAACAAGCATTTTGAAGTGTTTGTTCTTCATAGTAGGTTCCTGAGAATTCCTGTTGTTTTCCTTGTTCACTTTTTTTTACCACCATCATCATGTATTTAAACTTCTTTCACTTTTGTTCTCACCATTTTCTTATATATATGAAATGAAAATTTGATGTCATGTTTTCTTTTGTTAGGTATTTTCAGTTGTGAAAAGTACAAATGGCATACAGAAGATTTCATTTGTGGCCCACTCATTAGGAGGCCTAATAGCAAGATATGCTATAGGAAGGCTCTATGGGCCTCCTCGGGATTGGATGTCACCCTCTGTCAATGGCCACCACTCAAAAAAAGACAATAATTTGGAAGGGAAAGTTGCTGGACTAGAGCCTATGAATTTCATAACTTTTGCCTCACCCCATTTGGGTTCAAGGGGACATAAACAGGTAGAACAAAGTTTACTGATTGAAATGTACCTTTTTTGAGGTTGTCAATTGCTTTATCTTAAAGAAAACTATACAGTTGGAATGCACCTGATTATGCACCTGTTCAGGCAACTAACAGTTAATAAATATAGCCATTATCTTTGTATATTATCTCGTTGTTGTTCCAAAAGGGTTTAGTCCCTATCTCTTTGTCTTCTAAAGGAAATAGAACTATCTTTCTTAACAATATCATAAAAGGGAAGATAAATATATTCAGAAATGAAGATCAAGATGAAGCATTTGAAACTGAAAAGAGGTAAAGGTCATTACTATTTGCAAATTATGAAGCTAATTTGTATTTTACCTTTTCTTTTTCATCTTCATGATCAGTATAAAGCAATCTATTGTTTCATTTTCGAAAATCTCGTTATATTTAAAAGGCATTCTTTGCCTTTGTCAGAAATTATAGGAATTAAATGATCATACTTTATACTCTGAACCAAGGTTCGCAGTATCGGTATCATAATTGATTTCTGATCCTTCTTAAGAGTATCTGTATCGGCGATTTCGACAATTTCAATGTTCTCAGATCGGAATTTCGGAGTTGGAGTTCTTGGTTTCATAAAGACAAATAATAAGGAATTCATTAGAAACTTGAAAATATTAGGTATATTCAGGAATAATCTTATGTATTGTTTGATGTTTGCCACTAGTTTTGAATGAAATAATATTCCCCAGAAGATTTTGACGTTTATTACTTGGTTTTAGACAAAGTACCCATATAATATATGGTTTTGAATGGAATAATATTAAGATATTATACATGATCTAATAATTGTGTTGACATTGTTTTTTTGTCATACTTCTCTTTTTTTTTTCTTTAATGTTTTTTTGTTGAATTCACTGGGAAGGAGAACCACAATTGGTATTGGCTGGCTGTGATGCTCGGACTCTCCATTTTTGGAGGAGCACCCGTGTCATTTGGGTGTGACATGGGTGTGGGTGTGGGACACGCACCCGATCCTCCATTTTTCAGGCGGATCCTTTTCAGCCGAGGAGAGTATATATATTTTTATTTTTATTGAACTAAACAATAGGAGAGTATATATATTTTTATTTTTACTGAACTAAACAGTAGGAGAGTACATATATTTTTCACAAATCCCACTTAAAAAATAAATGTATCAACTAAAAAATGTACTTTATAAAGACACATGTAAAACTGAAAGTAAATAATATAGTTACATATACTCATTTCTACGTATCCCCGCATCTGTGTCCAAATTCCGGATCCTTTTCAGCCGTGTTCCCGTATCCTAAAATTTGAAAAATTAAGAGTCGAATTTCTAGATACACACCCACGTCGGACACCCGTACCCGAGTCCGAGCAACATAGTTGGCTGGTATTGGTAGGGTGAGTACCAGATCAGACATACCAAAAAAGATATAATACAGCCGATACTTATTGGTATCGGCCGATACTGGAAACCTTGATATGAATGTCTCAAAACCTTTAAAACATTGTTACTAAAAAGATGAAACATGGTAAGGATTTTGTTACTAAGATGGAATAACATCTTAATTAAGAAAATATTTTCTTGGAAATTTTTACTAGTTATTGTTTTATACTCTAGATGAAGTTTCATTGTAGATGATCAATAAAAGTTATATGCGAATTGTCATCTTATGTCTAGGCATTTTTACTAGTTATTAATTTTTTATATTCTACATGAAGTATCATCATGTGGCTTACGACAACCACACGTGATTGCCCAACATGTATATGTCATGGTAGTCAAAGGCGCGCTTCGCAGCAAGGCGCAAGCAACATTTGCGTCTCACATCTCACTAGGCGAGGCGTCTTTCTCCGAGAGCACCCAAGGCGCACCTTAGGTATGCCTTTCAGCAAGGCACAACTAAGAAAATGCGCGCCTAGGTCCGCCTTATGTGTTTTTTATTTTTTACAAAAAAATGAGGGGAGAGATGGCCATTACCTCATACAAATGGGAGGAAGGTATCCCTTTCCACGGTTGCCAAGGTTGGCTATAGTTGAATTTGAAAAACTAAAATTTACTAAGAGCATGGTAGGAAAAATACAAATTCTTGTTAGTTCTCTTGAGTTCACTTGGTTACAGTTGAGCATGGTAGGAAATTTTTTCTATTGCTGCTCTGCTAGTTTACTTGGTTATTTTTAACATGTTTTTGTTGGTTTTAATATGTTTATTTGTTTTTTTTTTTACATTACTAATTTATTTATTTATTTATGTATATTTTATTATCTTTTATTTTGTGTCTCACTTCACTCGGATGTGCGTCTTAAGTGCGCATTGCGCCTCGGACGATATGGACCCTTTACTCCTTGAGTGCGCATTGCGCCTTTGACTACCTTGGTATATGTTATACTCGAAATAGCATATTTTAGATGTATCAGTGTTTAGGTGAACTGTATAATATGTTACATTAGCCTCACACTTGATTGTCCAATATGTACCTGTCTTCCTTCGGACAACATAATGTACTTGGATTTTTGTGGGGGGGGGGGGGGGGGGGGGGGGGTGGAAGTTAAATTTTGTTGAAATATTGTTCAAAATTTCCATGAAAATGATGTCTGTGCTGATGGGTCCTATCAGATTTAGCATGACCATTGGCATCTTCGACCATTTTGTACAAATTTACCGAAGCCACACCTATAAAGAGAAACTACAACACAGAACATTACTTATCTACAACGAACATTCATGTAAATATCTCCTATTTTCAGTAAGTAAATGGAAATATATGCTCACCTTTGACTACCTTGGTATATGTCATACTCGAAATAGCATATTTTAGATGTATCAGTGTTTTAGGTGAACTGTATAATATGTTACATTAGCCTCACACTTGATTGTCCAATATGTACCTGTCTTCCTTCGGACAAAATAATGTACTTGGATTTTTGTGGGGGGAAGTTAAATTTTGTTGAAATATTGTTCAAAATTTCCATGAAAATGATGTCTGTGCTGATGGGTCCTATCAGATTTAGCATGACCATTGGCATCTTCGACCATTTTGTACAAATTTACCGAAGCCACACCTATTAAGAGAAACTACAACACAGAACATTACTTATCTACAAAGAACATTCATGTAAATATCTCCTATTTTCAGTAAGTAAATGGAAATATATGCTCACCTTGCCTTTTTCCTAACACAGGGAGTGCATTTACCAAGCCATTAACCACCCACCCTATATGTATTGCTCAAAGGTTTCTTTTTTGGAGGAAAATCATAATAAGTTTGGAAAATAAGGACCCTTTCACACCATATATCAGTGAAGGGAAAGAAGAAATCAACATTTAATGCTGCTACTTGTTGCCATAATGTGTTACTTCTAGCACTTATGTGCAGTATTTATCCTGGCTTAGGGTCTTTTCAAGCGGCGGGTTGGGGAGTATCTGTTCACAAATCTGCCACATCCGCAACACACAAGAGTCATATTTTATTGGGATATTTTACCAAATGCCCCCATTCAAAATATAGAAACTAGCATATGCTCCCATTCTTTTTAAAAATTAGCAAATGCCCCCATTCCTTTGTATGGAAAAAATAAAATTTTAAGATATACCCCCACTATTTAACCAAAATTTTGGCTGATTTACAAAGGAATGGGAGCATTTGCTAGTTTTTTTAAAATAGTGGGGGTATATGCTAGTTTCTATATTTTGAATGGGGGCATTTGCTAAAATATTCCTATTTTATTTGAGAAGATATTTTCTCAGGAACTTTTACTATTTGTTAACTTTTTTATATATAAAGTTTCATTGTAGATGATCAATCAATGTTACTTGTCCTATACCTGGCTACAAGTGTTGGGTGTCCTCCTGGACACTTTGTTTGGTAAGACATGTGTTTGAGACACATTGGCCAGACCATTATGATCCAAGCATTTTTCAAATTTAAATATGGTTGGTTATAGAGGGAACCTCGAGGTTAAGAAAACTCCACAAAAGAATTGAGCAAGTTCTATCATAATATCATGTCTGATGTAGTGCCAACCAATTCTTGAATGAGGCATGCGTTAGCACTGTTGGCCTTCACACAAGGTTGTGAAAAGCGCTAGGCGCTGGTCGGGCGGGCATCTTCTGCCTAGCGCCTAGTCCGTCTAGGCGGGTGCCTAGGCGGCCGCCGCATAGATCTATGCGGTTCAAAAAGAAGAAGAAAGAATCCAAAAAATCTACTAAAAATTGCAGAAAAAATTCATAAAACCCCAAACACATGCATAGTCGGACGTCATAGGGACTAGGCGGGCACCTAAGCGGACATCGGACGAGCACCCGGCACCTAGCGCCTAGGCGGCCGCCTTTTAGAATAGAGCCTTCACATCAAACTCAGATGACCATCCACAGTAGATAATACCATTTTTTATCATGCATTATCAACTAATGGAATTAAAGGAGAAAATCTCTTACATCTAAAATGGGAAATAATCTATAGGAAGAGCCAATGTTCTGTAGGTCTGTTACAACACATTTGGAGGATTAGGTATACCAACATTAGCTACATTAGACATGTCTATACAAGGTCATAATGTGTCCTAATGGAGGTTAGAGGAAAAATGGCTTGGTAAATCTTGGAGAAGTCCACCATAAGGACTGGGTTTCTAGGACTACATAATGAAGGTAAGGATAATACGTTGATACTCATTCTAGTGGAAAACTGAAACACGAGGATTGTTCATGCTTTTGGGCCTATGTTGCAGGGTTACTGCAATGGAAGTGGTGTACCTCTGTGTGATACATGATGGATATTCTTCCATTTTTCTACGGGTACTTGGATACTGAAAAGATAGTATCAGATAGACTTTCTTATGTGCCATGCATTATGATGGAGGATCAATCAACACATGGGTCCAATTTTAAGATTTGAGATTATTGAGTGCTTATTTCGGTGTATTTATTTGGATGCTTTTTTTTATTACTTGTACACATACTTTTCAATTATGCAGATAGGTACACATTAGGATTAGTTATACTTATTAGGATTCAGTTATATTTGGTATTTATAATTAGTTTTATTTTGGTACTTATTTTCTATTGCAGTTAGATCTGTAGTCTTGATGGCCAATGTTCGATTGTCTATATTACCCCATGTGCTCTCTAATTTGTATCCAACTAAAAGATTACAGATTTATTTAGTATGGTTTTATGCCTTCTTTATAGTGGATTTATTCTTATAATTGTCTCCACAAACTATTCCTTAAAATCCCTCAACCCTCCTATTGTTTAAACTAAATCCAAACCCTTAAAACTCTATTATTTAACATTACATCAAATATCCGATCATCGGAGTTTCAAATCGAAGGCTTGGACGTGTGAAATCGTCATCTTTGGAGTAAGACTTGGCTTGTTTCGAAAGAATGCTTTAATTTCACCACCTTTTTTTGGCCAATGTTCGATTGACTATATTACCCCATGTGCTCTCTAATTTGTATCCAACTAAAAGATTACAGATTTATTTAGTATGGTTTTATGCCTTCTTTATAGTGGATTTATTCTTATAATTATCTCCACAAACTATTCCTTAAAATCCCTCAACCCTCCTATTTTTAAAACTAAATCCAAACCCTTAAAACTCTATTACTGAACATTACATCAAATATCCGATCATCGGAGTTTCAAATCGAAGGCTTGGACGTGTGAAATCGTCATCTTTGGAGTAAGACTTGGCTTGTTTCGAAAGAGTGCTTTAATTTCACCACCTTTTTTGGGTTATTTGATGGTAGATTAGTGATAATCATTGCTTGATAACTAGGAATTTGCAAATCTTAGTTTGATTACTTATGGTTTGACCCAATCTAGATTTGTCCTCTAGGTCCTTGCGTCACATTATAAACATATACTTATATGAGGTCATTCAATGGGGTAAAAGAGAAAGCGACCATAATAATGCTGGTGGGTACATGAATAATTTTTAAGTATATTAATTCAAATGCATTTGTACTGTTAATTCCTTCTTTCTCAATAAGCAAATTATTCCCTCTTCTTTGGAGAATCAATCCTCTTCCCTTCTCCTTTAGCCTTCTTTCTATTTCTACTTATAAAAAATAATGTGTTTTAAACGTCTCATTTGTTAAATTTGTTTCTATTTATGATGAGATTACTAAGGTTAATAAGCTAGTAGATATTTGTTTGTTGTCGTAACCTTGATTTTCGCATCCTACTTTACAAAATTTCCATGTCATATCCTTATTGGGTCACGATGTCCACATAATTGTTTTAGGTTTCCGCTGATCCCCACTGGTTTGGTTGTTTTCGATCCATTCTCGGGGGGGGGGGGGGGGGGGGGGGACCTGTTCCAAACCTATGTGAATTCATTTGTTTCAATCGAAATCACAATCCAGAGGAAGAAACATAAAAAGGAAAACCATGAAGGGAAAGGAAAATAGAAAAGATAGAGAAAATGCAATATGAGAACTTACTTGGTGACGGAGCCACTAATCATAATTTACTGTATCGGCTGATATTGGTACGTATTAGCCGTATTGTATCGGATTTGACATGTATTAGCCGTATTGTATCGGATTTGGCATGTCCCGATCCGACAACGACCGGTAGTGATACTGGCCATTGCTGGATGATACCAACTTTGCTGGACAATTCAACCTAGAAATTGAACAAAAAAGAGAAGTTGGAAAAAAAAAGTGTCGACACAGTTAAACCATTACTATTTGTCCGAAAAGTTAGTATATCTTATTTACAACACCGTTGCATTTATTCCTGTTTTTGCTAAGACATAAACTTGTCCTTTCATTGAATTTTGTCTGAATGTTTTGTATCTCCTCTTTCAGTTTATACTATCTTCTAGATGAACAGATCATAAGCCTGTAAATTATATGAATATATGAATATATAGTTGTACAGAACCCATAAGTTATAACCTATGTATATATTTAGGGTGCCGAAACCGAGACTGAGTTCTAAAACCTTGGTCCGTATCCATCCAACAAAGTTTAGGGCCTTTTGGTGTTTCATGTTTCACCTTTGGTGTTATTTGGCTGTCCTACAATAATTGATCACAGTTGCACATAGGTTGAAACTATTTAAGAGATGGCTTTGTTTGTAAGGAACTTAAGTGCATAGTATTGTCTTATATACTATTACTTATAAACAATTTTGTAAGAAAGATAAATATTTAAGTTCTATTAAGATGCTCAATTAGCATTAAAGTAATACCTTAACGTGAATGGGAAAATAGAGCACATCGAGTCGTGGTGTACTGGTAACACCACCGTGCACCGGAGGTGAGGGCCGGGTTCGAGCCCTCCCTCCCATGGAGGTGGCTGGGTGGCGGTGGCCACGGCCTCCGGGCCAAGGTCGGGTGGAGTCGTCCACCGGCTTTGGTTTTTAAAAAAAAAGAAAAAAGAAAAAAGAAAAAGAAGAATGGGAAAATAGAAAATCTGTTAGCTAGACAAAAGAATGTAGCCAAATAAGATTGATGCAGTTGATTAGGAATTCACCATTGATGGCTTCAGTTCTATTCTGTCGACCCATCATTTCAAATTCCACAATTTCAACTTTTTTTGTGATTATCTAAAGTTCACTGCACATGGAAATTCCAAAACTTTTCTTAACTATTGCTGTATACTTCTGAATATAAGACCCTGTTGGTTGAATACTTTTTAATGATCACTGTATGGTTAGAAACCTTAAAACCAAACTGTACTGAACATGTCCAGAGAAAACTGGAGACAGATAGGCTGTCACCTTTAGGATCACGGTAAGTATTAAATTCTATAAAGTTGATATAGACCATAAAATTTGTTCATATATCCTCGTAATATTTTGAGCTGTCATCACCATTTACCTACTAATGATGCAGAACATTCCGTTATTTTAGACAATAGAACTTAGTTTGCCTGTAAAAGTTTTATTTCAGATTCATTTTATAGTACTATTAAGTTATTCAGCTGCATGGCTAAATGAATTTCTTTTGCTTAGTTGAAAATGTTGTTTGTTGTTTCATTAGCTTCCTTTCCTCTGTGGCCTTCCTTTTCTGGAGCAAAGGGCGTCTGAAACTGCACATTTGATAGTTGGAAGGACGGGTAATCATTTATTTCTTACTGATAATGATGGTGGAAGACCTCCGCTTCTACTACGTATGGTTGACGATTGTGATGATATAAAGTTCAGGTATGACTTTGTGGTTATCCTTTACTACTGTTACCATGCTGTTAGTTGTAATTTGCTATGGTCACTAGTGGATGACTATATTATAACTCATGCAGGTCAGCTTTACGCTCTTTTAAGCGCCGTGTAGCCTATGCCAATGCAAATTTTGATCGTATCCTATAATTTCAAAGCCCAATCATCTTCCTGATATAGCTTCTTCTCTTGTTTCCTTTGTTTAACATTTAACCCATTAACCAGATATGGTAGGATGGAGAACATCATCAATTCGACGTCAACACGAGTTGCCAAAAGTACGTGTCAATGTCAACGTTCCGGATTGTCTAGAATATGCTATATTCTTAATTTCACTTTAGTACATACCTCATACCTCTTTTTTTCAGTATCATCTTCTTGTAACAGACGAGAAGTATCCACATATTGTCTTTGTGGATAAAGGAAATGGAGAAGGCATACAAAAAGAAGTACCATTGGATGGTCAAGATAAAGGGTACGACTTGGAAGGTTTGTCATTATTGATTTTAGTTGACCCAGTTTTCTTATTAACTTACTCTTGCTTCTTTTCTAGATACCTATCAGGTAGATTCTTATTGTTAGAGGCTGATTGTTATCGGCAACCTATTGGCCATTGTCATAGTGAGCCTCAAAGGGGTAAGAGAAGCTCAAGAATGAGCACTAACCAATAAAAATAAATAAATATAAGAACGTCTCAGGACTAAATATAAATAGATTGTTTCTAAACATGTAATAGGTGCAGCTCCCTTTAAAATTGTGATAATTGAATTTGTACGAAAATATAATTTGAAAGGACAAATATAGTGTATTTGTCGCAAGTATTAAAGACAATTGTAACCAATAGATCTCTATTATAGTAAAGTGTAGCAATGATAACCAACTATACCTAATGATAGTCAACTACAGCCAAGTGAAACAATTATAACCAATTGTAATCATTTAGCGTTATAACCAACTACAGACAACTATAATCAATTATGACCAACTATAGTGAATTATAACCAACTATAGCTAACTATAATCAATTCTTCACAATTGTAACATACTAGAATAATTATAACCTATTTATAATTCTATAAGTATTAAAGATAATTGTAACGAACATATATCTATTAGAACGAATTGTAGCCAATTACCACCAACTTTTGCCAATTATAACCAATTAAATTCAACTGTAACATATTATACCAAGTATAACAACTATAACCAAATATTTTAGCCAATATGATCTACTATTCTAACTAAAACCAGTAAAATCTAACTCATTAGAGTCTTACCTCCCTTTGTAAGCTTAAGTCTTCAAAAGTTTCCCTCAAGTTCCCATCTTCTTATTCCTTGCCTTCTACACCCTTCAACTACATCTGAAAACTATAATGTATTTAATAATAGAAATTTGTATGATCCCCTCTAACATTCAATTTTTTTGTTTGAATTAATAAGGAGTGGAGGAAAGAGAAAGAGAGGCATACCGAGAGGAGAGGAGAGGAGAGGAGCGGAGTAGAGAAAGGTAGACCATGAGCAACCCTACTTTAAATAGGCCATTTTCAGTCAAACGGACAATAAGTTAAACCTGGGTCCGTACCATTTATCAAACGCCTTAGGTTGGGTATTTGTGAATCGAACCTGTTGACTGATTGGTCGAGTTGGTAGGTCAGGTCTAAATTACCATTTATCAAATGTCTTAGACGGGTGACCTGCTGATGAACCGAACCTGTTGACTAATTGGTCGAGGTAGAGGGGAGAGAGAGAGAGAGAGAGAAAGTGCTTCGACCGTTAACACCCCTACTTTAAATGGGCCATTTCGGTCAAACGAACAATAACTTAAACCTCCATACCATTTATCAAACGCCTTAGGTTGGTTGTTCATGAACCAAACCTGTTGATTGATTGGTCGAGTTGGTTATGGACTATTTTTGGTCAAACGGACAATAACTTTTTTGGTCAAACGGACAATAACTTAAACCTGGGTCCGTACCATTTATTAAACGTCTAAGGTTGGTTGTTTATGAACCAAACATTTTGATTGATTGGTCGAGTTGGTGGGTCAGGTCTAAATTACTATTTATCAAATGCCTTAGACGGATGACTTGCTGATGAACCGAACCTGTTGACTAACTGGTCGAGGTAGAGGAAGGAGGGAGGGAGAGAGAGAGAGAGAGAGAGAGAGAGAGAGAGAGAGAGAGAGAGAGAGATTGGACCATTAACACTCTTACTTTAAATGGGCAATTTTCGGTCAAGCAAGCAATAACTTAAACCTGGGTCCGTACCATTTATTAGACGTCTTAGGTTGGTTGTTCATGAACCAATTATCTTGATTGATTGGTCGAATTGGTGGGCCAGGTCTAAATTACCGTTTATCAAATGTCTTAGATGGGTGACCTGTGCTTGTAAAATATGATAGCTCCCATTGACTGGCCCACAAGGTTTCAATTTTAGTTTTCCCTTGCTCAAGGGAAATTCTTATGTTTTCTTAGAATTAATACATGATGATTTAAATCGAGGTATATTTTGTGATCCCTAGTATACCTTTTTTGTTGAAAGAAAGGTTTTATAACAATGCTATGGACACTATAAATGCTTATGATGGACAATTAAGAAACATGCCCACAAATAAGTGTCTATGAAAGCTTGAAATCTCTACTACATAAATTGGATTACCTGTCTGAGTACTAGCCTGAGTAATCTGTAACAACTAGCCCTGCTAAAATTTTCATATACTCGGACTGCGTAATGGTGAAGGCGATTACCAGCCCATTAACGATTAATCGAGCTATCTTTTATTAATAGGTCTGTTTAACCAATTAGTGGGTTGGATTTAAAGTTGGGTTTGGTAATGTTGAAGTAGATAGATATTACTATCTTGTTAGTTGGTTAGCTTGTTACTTCGTTAGCTTTCTGCTTGTTAGTTAGTTAGCTTGTTAAATAGATTATCAATCTTTAAATGATCTTGTTTATTATCTTTAGACTAGAGAGGCCCTAAGGCTATAAATATGTAACTTTCTCTTTAAATAAGATCATCAAATCCTCTCTTTGTATTTCTCATCTACGAGATGCTATCGGAGCCTCCATCCATCCTCTACCAATCAACAACCTTAATCCTCCCACAAAAACTCCAAGCCTCCTGCAAAAGTACTACAATCTCTTGCCTCTGATTTCACCTGCGACGAGTACGCCTCAATGAAGCCTCCTCCTCTCAACATCGATAGCCTCCCTCCTGCTTCTTAAAGATGTAATCATTGACACCCCATTCTTCGTCGACGTCCTTCGCCAATACTTATCGATCAACCCAGATATAGTCTTGATTTTGTAAGGTTCTGAAAACCTCAAGAAAAAGAAAGAGCAAAAAAAGCAAAAAAGAAAAGAAAGTCGTCCTTTATGTTCCTTGTTGAATCCTAAGTTGTTTTTTTTCTTCTTCTTTTCTTTTTGATGTATTGAGACGTTGATCTGAAGGTTATTCTATAATATTTTATTTTGAATTTGTAATAGCCGGTGATGATACGAAGAGTGGTGCCCTTCCGAGAATGTTGCCCTTATAGAAATTGTTTCCAATAAAATCGCTGATTGAAAACTTAATTGCGACAACTTCCTCCAATGGCAAATGATGCCGAGATGAATCTCATCGTGAGAGACAAAGAATCCCATTTAACCAAGACTCCTCCAGATCTGATTCCCAACTCATGGTGTTGTGATGATGCTCAGATTTTCACCCAGATATGGAGCCCGCCACAAATGGATCTTGTGATACACTCCCGCACTAATCGTGAATTATAGGAGTACCTATCGTTTCTCTACTTGGGAAAGAACACTATCAAAGAGCCTATGATGTGACTCGAGTTCGAATCGATCTTGGTAGCTGGACTCTTGCACGCTACTATAGCGACTTCAACAAATTGGTGGAACAATAGAACATTTTGTTCCCAATAACAATTGATGTGATGAAAATGCAGTCACAAAGAGTACAATTCTTTATGTTGACATTCCCATGCGCCCTACCTTCAACCCTTAGAAGCCAGAAGCGGAAGCGGGACGGGGGCGGGGGCGGGAGTGGGGGAACGCGACTACCTAGAAGAGTCTAAAGTTGGGAGCGTGATGGGAGCGTGCACATAAAAATATTATGTATATTAATTATTGTTATCAAAACTTATAAATATCTTAATATTTATTAGAATTTATAAAGTTTAGTTCGAAGTTAAAGAGAGATCATTCGTATGTTGATTTTTTATGATGTCAAGGTAAATAATTTTTAGTTTCTTGGTACTTTGATAAACGTTTATTACAAATCTTCTATCTGTCTTCTAAATTTTTTTGTCATCTTTTAAAATTATGGTCATATTATGGGAAGCGCTCATGTTGTCGGAGAAACGTGCTCCCGTCATCAGAGAAACGAGCTTCTGTCATCGGGGAAGCGAGCTCCCAAGAAGCTCCCAAGTAAGAACCGTCGAATCGAGGTTCTTACTGAGATTCGTTGACCTTCTAGGAGATTCGTTGACCTAAGCTTCAACCTGTTCATGGCACACCCTTTTGTACCTAGTGGAGCGGCTGCTAACTCATTTCTTGAGACCTTTCATCTTATCCAAAAGATCTTCCCACCGGTTCTTAAACCCCTACTTCCATTGAGTCGATAGAGCGGTCGATGTTGTCCACGCTACTACTTGGTCATTCCAGTCCTCCCATTGGTCGAGTTGGTCGTTGTAGTGCCCCGTCCCGCAAAGTCAATCGGAGGAATCGAAACGCCGACGGCGTTGGGACTTAGCCTTGCAACGGCTGCTCGAAGGCTTGCTCGGTCGAGGCGACTCCTCGCTCAGGTGGTGTAGTTTCGGTGAACTTGCCTCATCTTAGCCTTCACTTAATAACTCGCATGTTTTCAACTTGCACAAGTTAGGCTTGATAATAAAAGAGACGCATCCACATAGCTAAGGAAATAATTTCGACGGATCGGAATGTATTAGAACATGGAAAATGGTCCCACGGTCTGCTTAGAAGTCGGCTCAGCGTGCTTTCAAAATGACACTCGATCCTTCGTCCCGTGGCTTGGGAGAAGGAAGTTGGCCTAAGTTGTTAAGTTGCCTCAACACTCGAATTAGCTTAAGTCATAGGCGTCGCCCGCGTGAATGCTTGATAAAGCATACACGGTCCCGTCGTCCAAGGCTTGGCATAGCCTTCACATGTCCCATGGGTTAAGTCGTCTTGCACGACTTTTGGCTTAAGTCTAGGCACCCGAGAACTTGGTTGTTCAAGTCGAACGCGTACACGACACGTTCCCTCGATGCGAAGCTTGGCGTAGCCTTTGCTCGTCAAGTCGTTGCGCAAATAAGTTAGGCAAAGTTATGCTGGTTGGTCTAAGCTATTTCTAGCACTATTCCGCTCTATCTACGGTTGTCTAGTTGCGTAGTCCCTCGAGAACAAGGCTCGTCGTATAAAATATACGACTTGAGCGATAGCGTCGCCTAGAGGACAATGTTTGTCTAAGGCACGAGCCACAGTCGGTTTAGTGAAAAGCATGCCACGGATAAAGGAAGTCCACGCGACTGGTTGTCGCCGAGATCGGTCCCGCTACTTGGGAGTCTCGATAAGCCTCGTTCACGCGAGATCGTTCCCGCTACTTGGGAGTCTCGCTAAGTCTCAATAAGGAATCACGCGAGATCGGTCCCGCTACTTGGGAGTCTCGCTAGGTCTCGATAAGTCCCGCAAACGAGATCGGTCCCGCTACTTGGGAGTCTCGCTATGTCTCGACAAGGAAACACACGAGATCGGTCCCGCTACTTGGGAGTCTCGTTAAGTCTCGATAAGGAAGTGCACGAGATCGGTTCCGCTACTTGGGAGTCTCGATAGGAAGTTGGAAAGCATGATCATGAATAAGGAATGACTTATCGAGTTAAGTCTTGCATGGTCATTGGACAACTTGTCGACAAGGTGTAGTCTTCTCGAATGATCGTCGGGACACCGGGATCATGTCGGCCCGGAAGAAGCGAGACGGCTCAAAGTAGGATGCTAGATAACCGCATGGGAGATTCGGCGCCTCCGGGCTAGCTACCGTGGAGGGACGGTCTGATATCCCCGAGCCGGGTCTAAGATAGCTTGACATTGCTAGTGACCATTCATATAGATCGGTCGGCAGAATAGCGACAAAACCGCGTGTATGCCTTTGGATTGAGTCTAGAACTTGAATGCACGTCCAGTCGTTAACATAATATCTGGGCCTAAGATTGGGCTGCAGCATAGGTACCGTGCTTGGCACGATACTTGGCGTTGGGTTGTTCATGGAATCGATACTATGTTTCACAAGTCTTGTCTAAGTTGGTTTATGAGTCGAATAAGAAGGCCGCAAGGCGGTAGCATGGTTAAGTCTTGATAAGTTGCGAGGCACGGCCTCAATCTTGAAGCACGAACAAGTCTAAGCAAGTGTACTGGCACGACCTGCACGAGTCGTCCCCTTGATGTCGTTGGCACGAGAATGGTTTTGAGGCACGTCAAACAAGTGAAAGTCTTGGCACGGTCGAGTGTGTAGGTTCTGCTCGGCGAGGCACTGCCTCGAATACATTGAAGTCACCAATAGAGAATAGCACGACCTTATCGTTGCGTTGCCAAGTATAGGCCGAGACGTCTTGTTCTAAAATGAATCATAAGGCAAGACTAGAAAGACAATCGAAATGGATTTAAGCTGCACAAAGTAAATAAACGTGTCGATTTTGTATGGGTGGGCGAGAAGCTCACTCCACCAGTACAGTTGAGTACTGACACCCACACAGTTTCCATGTGCAGGCACAGGTAGAAGCTCGTGGCGCGGAGCTCGCTTGGACGCGTCGAGTCACGGAGTTCTTTGGCGATTCGAAGCATGTGGCCGCATGGAGTCAAAGACTTATACGGGACATGATGTATGGACATTGCCTTCCGAAGCTTCCGCTGGCTCAAGCATTGTATCGAGAGATGAGAGAGCAGAGTGACTTGTAAATGAGAGAAAAGTGAGCTTGAGAGACTTGTAATCATGGCCTTGCGCCTATTGTAATCTGATTGTTCAATATCAATAAAGAGCTCTTTTGAATAACTTGTATTTTGATTCTAAATTTCCGCTGCATGTTCAATATTTCTGCTTGGGACTTCTGTGCGACGACTCCGTCACAGCCGCTGTAATCGGCCGTTATGAAACTGCCTTGCACGAGTGCAATTGTCACGCCACAGAACCAAAATACCGGAGAGCGGGGGAGTGACTCAGCCAGCTACGTATTACGGGTAGATGAATACCGTATAATACGATCAATGCTGTCTAAAAGACGAGGGAGGTGCATACTACATGAAAGTCTCGCTATGGTCACTCAACATCTATTGTCTCAATCATTCAAACAAGAAGCAATAATAAAGGACATGTAAGATAAAGCAGTAAGGCGTCCCAAACGCTTAGTCAAAATGTTCTTGAGATCTGGCTGTTCAAAACATAGCCAGATGGTGTAGCAAGCTATACACAATCGTTATCAGCTGCAGTCTGACTTAGTTACAATTATGTAAAAGTACGTACAAGACAATCCGACTAACATGCCGGTGCCAAGTGGCAAAATGTAAAGTAAGTAGCAAAACGAGCAGGGAAGTAAAGAACCCACTCGTGTCCTCCTGCGATTATCCCTCTAGTATTGACCATCTCGGAGGTAGAAGTAAGCCGAGTCCTCGGAAACTGGCTCTAAATCTGGCCATGCAAAACCAGAGAGGTTAGACCTCTAATATCTAGTACCACAAGGAAGCACGATATGAGAACTAAAACCAGTGATAAGAGTTAAGAATATAATAATAAGTCTTCGCTTGCTACTGGGATTCACACAACATCACGACACTTCAAACCAACTTTCCAACCAAACAAGGACAAAAGTTGACCCGTCATGTCCTGACATTCTGATCATCTCAGTAGGTAACAGAGTAGGTACAATACGCAAACAAATCAATTTAACGGCAATACAACTACTACGGCTTGCTAACTGTGAGTTTCAAGTTATACTGGAAATATGCAATAAAGATTCCCCAGTTCTTACTATGCACAAGCAAGGCTAGTCTACCCAATAATCAATTGCGCCAATCATGAATTAGACGAGTCCCAGCGGGACGTCCGTCATCAGTATACAGTAAATAAATATAAGCAGATACCGCTCCCTGCCCGTGTGGCAGATTTGCAGTATCTGTGGGAACCAGCCGGCATGTCGGGGCACTAATTGCCCCAAGGATGGCTGCCATGTAAGAACTCGGGAATCCACTCTCCATGCAATCGTTATTTTATTTAACTTAGTAGTCCCTATGTTAATTGAAATTCCATGTCGTTGATCATGGTCATTCAGAATGAGTACTTTCGTACAGAGTACGATATGCATAACTCTACAACGATGTCCGTGCGGTTAGGTTGTAGGTCTAACATAGCGTAATGCAACAATCAAACCTAACCACGGAATAATCATGCCTTGACTGTAAAGTACACATTCCACTTTTGTAGAAAATCAGTTGAAGCCTGCACGTGTCCATATGTCAATGTTCGGGATCGGCTAGTCGATTGCAATGGTTCATAGTTAATATGAACGTGTCTCATTCAATTTCAATAAGACGACTAACCAGTCTCTTTAGTTCCAACTAGGAACGCATGATCAATCATTTAGTCAAGGTAACAATCAGTGTCAATTCGTGCCAAGGCATGAAAGTCAAACTAGTATTTAGTATGGTCGAGTCTATAACTCTCAGGGTTAAGTTCCAGTCATACTGGGTATCTATAAACCAATCGGGACACATGGCACATTCCATACCACAATATGTATTAAAATATTAGTATATCATGATTATATCGAGTTCATGTCAAAAAGGCGTAAGGATATTATAAGGGTGCCATGTACGTCCAAGGAGTACACTCAATGAATTACGCCAAGCCAGAAGAGTACGGTCAATGAAATACGCGTAAAGGAAATTTACGCGTGAGGGGAGTTTACGCATGAAGGAAATAAGCTTACGCGTAAAGGAGCGCACTCAATAAAGGAATAAAGTGGCGCGTAAAAACTCGTCTTACGCCAAGCCAGAGGAGTACGCGTAAAAATAACGTTACGCGTAAAAACTCGTACGCGTAAAGAGTCAAGGTTTACGCATGAATCCTGTACGCGTAAAGAATAATCGTTACGCGTAAAATAATGTACGCGTAAAGGAATCGTTACGCGTAAAACAATGTACGCGTAAAGGAATACACCAAGCCAGAGTAGACTTGCGTAAACCGAATTCACGCTGACACGAATGAACGTGGACGTAGAGCTTGATATTACGCGTGCACGTATAAACGTGTGCGTAGAGCCTGATATTATGCGAGCACGTATAAACGTGTGCGTAGAGAACCTCCGGAACTCCAATTCCATGAACTTCAATCTGAGCCAAAAATGGGAGTTCCACGGATCGAAAGGGGTTATAACACAAATCTCATAATCTGGAACGAACGAAACTCGAAAATAAGAAAGTTTGATAGATCAAAACCCACAAAATCCGAAAAATGGTAATTTCTAGATCTACTAAAAATGAAACTTCAAAATGTAAAATGCCAAGTTCTAAACTATCTTAGGATCACGAGAGGAAGATAAATGAACCGTAAAAATATGGGTTCTCATGTGGAGCAAGATGTACTTGCCTAAGCTCTTGGTGGGTGGAGAGAGTTATGAGGAAGAAGAAGAGTAAATGAGAAGGAGAAGTAATGAAGAGAGAGAGGTTTGGGGCTTTAAATGGAGATGTGGTAGGTGGTTGGTCGGGTTCATGATGAACCACCAAAATCCGAAAATAAACCAATCCAAGCCGAACCCAAGAGCCGAAAATAAAATACAGAAAAATAATTAGCGAAAAATTAAAGGAATTAAATACAGAACAAATGCATGATAAATATTAAATAAATACATTCAAGCAGTACACGTATTAAAATACGTATTCTGGGAACGGGGAGTGACAGATCTTGTGGCCATAGTCCAAATCTCTTTCCAGTCATCAAATGAATTCTAGTTTTAAGTTTAGTTTCTAAAACAATAGTGCCAAAACTATATTTTAATGGACATGGACATATGCAATGAGTTGCACTAGAGAGTACCCAACAAAGTACCCAAGAAATACCCAGGAAGTACCAAAAATTAAAACTGGAAATACAAATAATTAAAATTTTGGGTACGAATGCGGTGAATCCCCAGGAGTAACCAAGGAGTACCAGTACCCAGGGAAGTAGCCTGTATAGGTATGCCTTCCCGAATGGAGTACCCCTGCTTCATAAGCATTAAGTATTCGGGCTCTACAAAATAATACGGTGCACTCTGTAGATACATCTTAATCCTCCGAAATTGGCCAATGTGAATAGATTTCTTATGAGTTTAACTGCATAACATGTTTATGAAATTTTAGGTAAACCCTTTGTAGTGTAGACATAATATTCTGTATCTTATTTGACGTCAAAAGTTTCTAATGTACCATTATAATCTGCAGAGGAGATGATCAAAGGTCTTAACCAAGTAGCTTGGGAGCGCGTGGATGTAAGCTTCCATAAGAGTAGACAAAGATACATTGCACATAATACCATCCAGGCAAGGGCTTTAATATCAATGAATTACCAATTTTGCATCATTTGTTTTTCGTTATTGGTCCAAGCTCATGGTTATGGTGACATAGTCTTGGCTTACTTTATTTTGTAATATCCATTCTCATGCCATCAAGGTTTATTTAATTATTTCCTCTTTTTAAAAATTATGGTAGATTATCATGCATATCACTGACATATCTTCCTATATGATATTGTTCTAGAACACTATTTCTCTTAGATCTATTGTATAATAAATATATAACATTTTTTGTTGATAAATAGTTTTTATTTTATATTTCTCATGTTCAGTTTTATCAGCTTCACAGTTTTATTTACTCATTTTTATACATGAATTAACAACTTCCAAAGGCTGATAAAATTAGACCCTTTTTTATTTTAAAATTAATCTTTGGTGTTCCTATAATATACATTTATATAAAATTGAACTACTTAATAGGGACAATGAAATTAGATTGTTTCTTGTATTTTAAATATTCCTGATGTCTCTTTATCATGGCGTAATTTCCTATGTATCCTATTTATGAGGTGAAGCGAGACATAGTTTATTCTAGTGTATCTCCGTGTATATTTTCGGCTGCGTTTGCATCATTTTATTATCGGTGTGGATTCAAAAAACATCCGACCCCAGAAATTTGGATAAAGATTTTGTTGTTGTTGTGATGTTTTAACTCATATATGTTTGTTAATTATGTATTGCTAGCATGGATAGTGTAGAAAATAATAGTTGGATAATTTTATTGATGGACTACTTCACTACTTATAGGGAGTCTAGCTCCTCTACATATAACATATTCCGATGTGGGACTAAAAGTCCCTTATTGATTCTCAACACTCCCCCTCAAGATGGGCGATAGATATTGATCATCCCCATCTTGTTACATAACTTTGACAGACTTAATGAACTAAGACCCTTAGTCAGACAGTCTGCAACTTGTTCTTCTGAGCGGACATGGTCAATCTTCAGTATCCCTTGTTCCAGCTTCTCCTTGATGAAGAATCGATCAATCTCGATGTGCTTCGTTCTGTCGTGCTGAACTGGATTGTTAGCTATACTTATTGCAGCTTGACTATCGCTCAGAAGACGCAATGGTGCTCCTTTATCCAGCTGCAACTCTGTCAGCAATGCTTTCACCCACAGCAACTCTGACACTCCCAGAGCCATTGCCCTGTATTCTGCTTCAGCTGTCGACCGTGCTACCACTGACTGTTTCTTGCTTCTCCATGAGACCAGATTTCCTCCTACAAAAACACAGTATCCCGTGGTAGACCTTCTGTCGTCTATGCAGCTCGCCCAGTCTGCATCACAGTATCCCTCAACTTCTATGCGTCAATTCTTCTTGAACCATAGTCCCTTTCCCGGCGTTCCTTTCAGATACCTCAAGATCTGAAATACTGCTTCCATATGACCCTTTCTTGGATCATGCATGTAGCGACTCACTACACTCACCGCAAATGAGATATCAGGGCGAGTGTGTCCCAGATAAATCAATCTCCCTACAAGTCGTTGATATCTTTCACGATCAACGGGCTCTCCTGCTTCTGCTCCCAACTTGCACTTCTGGTCAATTGGAGTGACCGCTGCTTTGCATCCCAGCATCCCTGTCTCCTTCAGCAGATCTAGTGTGTACTTTCTCTGTGAGAGAACAATTCCTTGTTCGCCTTCACACACCTCGATACCTAGAAAGTACCTCATCGCTCCTAAATCCTTCACTTCAAACTCCTTTGCGAGTTTTGACTTCAGTTTAGTGATCTCGACTTCATCATCACCTGTGATCACTATATCATCCACATATACAGCAAGTATAGTGATGTGGCCTCTTGCATGCTGGAGGAAGACCGTATGATCTGCATTTGTTTGACGGTATCCCATGCCTGTAACAGCCTTTCTGAATCTGTCAAACCAGGCTCGAGGAGATTGCTTAAGCCCGTATAGCGACTTCTTCAGTTTACACACCTTTCCTTGCGACGTCCCTCCATTTGATGCCGTCGCGTAGCATCCTGGCGGGAGCTCCATGTATACTTCTTGCAGGTCCCCATGAAGAAAGGCATTCTTCACATCCAGCTGGTACAGCTTCCACCCATAATTCGCTGCAATGGAGACCAGAGTTCTCACGGTGCTCATTTTTGCTACTGGGGCAAACGTCTCATCATAATCTATGCCATATGACTGTGTGAATCCTTTTGCAACCAACCTCGCCTTGTATCGTTCGACCTTTCCTTCTGGCGTCTCTTTCACCGTGTACACCCATTTACATCCCACAGCTTTCTTCCCTTTGGGTAATGGAACCAGCTCCCATGTCTTATTTTTCTCCAGTGCCCCAAGTTCTTCCATCATTGCAGCTTTCCACCTTGGATCTTTCTTTGCTTCCTGCCAACACTTGGGCAACGAAGTAGAGTCTAACGATGCAATGAAGGCTCGATAATTCGAAGAAATGTTAGAATAAGACAAGAAGTTGGCAATGTCATGTTCGTAATCATCAAAACGAGCAGGAGCCTTACCCGCATTGATGCGAGAAGATCTCCTTAAGGGAGCAATAGGTGGTGGAGAGATCATACCATCCGAGTCAGAGAGATCCGCATCAGAATCCGAGTGATTCAGTGCGGGGGTAACATCTTCAGGAGTTGGAGCAGGAGTAGACGATGGACTTGGTACAGTAGGCACAGGGCACGGCATAGGCACAGTACTGGACTTCTGTTGTCTCCTTCTGTAGACTTGGAGCTCCTTTTCCCTTGTCTGTTGCTCCCCCTGCGTAACATATGTATCTTCTTCTTCTTCATCTGTATCTGAGTCACTGTGCTCTCCCCCTTTCGTCCAGTTTTCTACAACCGGACACGGAACCGATCCGATGACCACATTTGGACTTATTATCTCTCCCTCACATCGAACACCACCTGTGTTAGATGTGTCACCAAATGCTGAACCTTCATCCGAACCATAGTATGGTTCGAGTTCTCTGAATGTAACGTCCATGCTGACAAACATCTTCCGCTCGACTGGACTCCAACAGGCATATCCCTTCTGAGTCGCCGTGTAACCGACAAAGACACATTTAACTGCTCGAGGATCCAGTTTGCCAACGCCAGGCCTATTATCTTGGACAAAGCACACACATCCAAAAACTTTTGGTGGAACAGTGTATGTAGTTGCCCCAGTAAGCATCTCCAATGGTGTCTTCCAGTCCAATACTTGAGACGGCATTCTGTTGATGAGATACGAGGCCGTCAAAATAGCCTGCCCCCATAAGTGCTTCGGAACATTCATAGCCAGCATCATCGTCCGTGCGACTTCCAACAGGTGTCTGTTCTTTCGTTCAGCCACACCATTTTGTGCCGGAGTATAAGCACATGAAGTTTGATGTAGTATTCCATGGGTAGAAAAATACTCAGCAACCTGCTTATTAGTATACTCCGTCCCATTAGTCAGACCGGAAACACTTAATTTTAGCGCCATATTGTGTTTCCACCCGGCGATGAAAGTCCCGAAAAGTCGCAAGGACGTCACTTTTATTCTTCAGAAGGTAGACCCATGTCACGCGGGTATAACAGTCAATGAAGGTGACGAACCATCGAAAACCGTTAATGCCGGTTGTAGGACAAGGGCCCCATACGTCCGAATGTATCATGTCAAAAGCAGCTGAACTCCTATTCCCCGAGCTTACATACGAGCTTCTGGTATGTTTTTCCAACTCACAAGCATCACAAAATAACTTCTCTTTATCAGCCCTTAGATATAAGGACGGATACATTCGACTAAGAACTTGGAAAGAGGAATGACCGACACGCTGGTGGTGGAGTAGCAAGTCGGCTTCAACACTGCGACAGGAAGCTTCTGGTGGTGCGGCTGCTACCAAGGATGCCAATGCGTTGTCCAGTCCAGTCCTGTCTAAATACCACAGCCCCTTATGCCATGTGCCAGTCCCAAGTCGTCGTCCTGTCTCCTTCTCCTGAAAAGTCACCTTAGGAATGTCAAAGGAAACAGTACAGTTAAGATCAAGTATAATGGCACTAATGGATAAAAGATTGACAGGAAAAGATGGAGCATGTTAGACATTGGTTAGAGTGATGGAAGGGGTGCATGCGACAGTGCCTGTACCCACTACAGGTCTGGATGTACCATCAGCGGTCTGAATACTCTCCGGCAATGGTAGGTGAGTATATCCCTGAAACGCATCACGGGACCCCGTGACATGGCGAGATGCCCCAGAGTCCATAATCCATCCTGACTGATGGATAGAGGCAAGAGCACGTGCAGAATCATCGGTGCTGGTTTGGACAAAGCAAGTGAGGTGATCTCCCGAGGATGAAGACGCCCCAGGACAGTCGACCGAACCCAGCTTTGTGCCTCGCAACTTCTCAAGGAACTCCCGCTCAAGCGGGGTTATTGCAGCCAGTTGAATCTCTCCCCCTTTCTCCGCTAGATTTGCTTTGTGTCCGCCCCTTCTACCGGCATATCCTCCTCTACCACCACGCTGGCCGCCACGACCCCGTCCTCGATCAGTAGACTGATTGCGCAAGGGTTTTGGACAAAATCGGATGTAATGTCCGGAGTCACCACAATTGTGACAAACACCACCCAGAGATGGAGGTTGATTGAAGGTAGCAAGGGCAAACTTCTCAACCGCGGCTGGCTCCCCCTGGGAGAAGCCCTTGTTGGGCATCAACTTCAGTCGAGCTTCTTCCTGTGTCATGACAGCTATAGCTTCTTCCAAGGTCGGGAGCATGGGTTGGGAAAGGAGGATATTCCGTCGCTGCTCAAATACAGGGTGTAGTCCCTTCAGGAATTTCATCATACGCTGCCGGGAAATATAAGCCAGGAACGTCTGAAAGTACTTTGCGAAGGCTGGTTCGACTTGTGCATCTTCCATCCCAAGAGGATCATAATGATCCAGATCAGACCAATACTTCTTCAACAGGGCCGCGTACTCAGAGATGGTACGGTCGTCTTGGGCCACCCTATCGAGTTCATCTTGCAGTTGAAAGACTCGCATAGGGTTGCCGGAGCCGGAGTACATATCTTTGAGAGTCTGCCATATATCAGCGGCAGCCTCCATGGCCTCGACATTGTCCGACACCTGGTCGGTTAAAGAGGCAGTCAACCACCCAGCCACAACGTTGTTGACAATCTCCCAAACAGCATACTCCTTGGTGGAGTGATCGGCTGGCGCCGTAGCCTGGCCAGTGACATAGCCAACCAAGCCACGTCCCTTCAGTGTCCGCATCGCCTGCCGCGACCACTTCAAGTAGTTGGATGTTCCTTCCAACTTCGTCTCCAGCTTCTCCAATTTTCCCATTTTGTAAGGGGACGGATCCACATCAGTATGGATCACACGTGGGGTGACCTCGGTTAATCTTTTGGATAAGATATCATCAACCAAGGCCTTCATCTCTTCGGCCGTCAGTTTGCCACTGATCAAATCCATGGCTTCTTCAACTGGAACCCTTATTCGTCGTCTATGTCGGCTACTTCGTCTTCGTCGGCTACTTTGTCGTCTCCTTCGGCTTCGGCGTCTTCTTCGACGTCACAGACTTTACGAATGCGCTACTAACTTGGCCAGCACCGGCGCGCGCATGTAAAGTGAACACGTCAGGACACCAGAGAAGACATGATCAGTCTCTGGATAGATCCCGATGTGAAGGAGGAATAACAACATAAACATGTGTTAGTTCCAAACGATGCAATCTAGGAACAGAGTCGGTGCAAATAAAGAATTTGACATCTCGACTTGTCTTCGAAATACGCCGTTTTTTTTTTAATTGACGGCTAGGGTTAGGGTTAGGGTTTGGAAGGGGCTGCTAGGGCTAGGGTTAGGGTTTCCATGTTAGTAGGGGGGGAGGCGGTAGGTGCTGGAGGTGCGGGAGGGGGCTGAAGGGGGGTGCGGGAGGTGGCTGTATGGGAGGGAGGGGGGGGGGGGGCGGGCTGAAGGGGGGGGGGGGGGTCGGGCTGAAGGGGGGGGGGGCACGCTGAAGGGCGGCGGGTGCTGCTGTAGGGGGGTGCGGGAAGTGGGCTAGGGTGGAGAATTTTTTTTATTTTGTGGAGAGAGAGAGTTATGGCTCTGATACCATGTAGAAAATAATAGTTGGATAATTTTATTGATGGACTACTTCACTACTTATAGGGAGTCTAGCTCCTCTACATATAACATATTCCGATGTGGGACTAAAAGTCCCTTATTGATTCTCAACAGATAGCTACTTTTGCGATACAACTTTTCCTAATCTTTGCTGAAATCTGCTGAAGAAATCTATATAAGAAAAGATCTTATGAGATTTACGTGTCCAAATAAATCTTGGCATGGAAAAAAGCTGCTATTTGTTATGCATAGCATCATCCTTATATGATTGGCTGCATAGGCTTTTATCTTGGTATTCAATAAGTAAACTGGTATTCAGTAAGTAAACTTATTCGTACATCATTATTGAGATGACTAAGAATGATTGTTTAATTATTTGTAGAGCACCATGTTCCCGAAAATATATTTTATTGTCTATTGTTCATAAATAAAGGTACATTTATGTTGAATAATTCTTACTAATATGCGTAAATTTTGTTCGAAGAGCACGAATAATTCTTGCTAATATGCATAAATTTTGGTCGAAGAGCACGTCGCAGACATACCAACCATATTTGATAGACGGAACATCTGAAAGATCTATTGCCTACATAGCTAATATAATTAGGTCTCTGTTAAGAACAGATAAATTAACATCCTAACCTAGTGCCAGACTAGGACTTCTGTCTGGTTCTCTAATAACGAGATTTCTATATCTGCCTGCTAATGTTGGCTTGGAAGCTTGAGCTGTATCAATGTGTTCCAAACCTCATAACCATCCTCTGCAAGGTCAAGTTTCCTTTACATTGCATCAAGGTTAACCATTCCAACCTGGAACAAAACCTTAATGTGTGGATTCATCTTATTCATGGAGCCGGATTGGATCCTTTGCTTGCGTAGTGCAATTTCGCAATCCTCTGGTAAGATCATCCATAATCCTCTAATCCTCTGGAACTCTACTTGATTGATTGCTTCGAGATTGTCTTTGGTTGTTTGGGTGATGTCTTTCAATCTTTGCTTTACAATTAAACTTTAGCTTAATCTCATTTTGTGAAATTATTGCATAATCTCATTTATATAGCCCTAGTCTTGTCATGAATAAAATGGTCAGAGCTTAGGCTAGGCATTGCATGTTACGTAGTGGTAAGACCTTTTGGGCCAGATATGAATTGTCTTGTTGCAACAACTTAGTGCTATGATGGGCGTTAAGTTTGCTAAGTCAAGATGTGAGATTCATGCCGACTTACGAATCCATTTTGCTGCAGAGGATGCCAAGTTAGATTCTAGGTTTGCATTAGATGCTAGGGGTGGACATATGAACAATAGGATCAATGCATTAGCAGCTAGGGCTAAACACTAGCAACCTTGATCAGAGGTTGTTATCACCATTATCTTGATGTTCGTAACTTTTCCTTTAGGGACGATCATGTGATGCGAGATCTTGTGATTCCTGAGCCTCCATTTGTGGATGATCCTAGGAGAAGAACTCCTAGAATCGCCGACCTTCTCGCTAGAGACGTCCTTGTTCGACCATTTCCCTAAGTTCTTCACCTTTCTGTTCGAGATGTTCATAGGCCTAGAGATGATGGCATGACTAGGAAGGTTAAGGTAGAGGCCCCGTCTTTTAACCACAAGCATGATTTGGAGGTTTCTATTGATTGGTGTCGACTTAGGCTACTAATTGGTTTGATATAAGCGAAATTAATGTAAGATTAGGTTCTGTAGGATTAAGTTGATTTGAAGAAAGGATTTATTTGTCATCCGTAGAGAGGAACCTAGAGTGCATAGGAAAAGATCGCATTGTGACCTGGCTCGAGATGCAACAAGTACTTAGAGAGAAGTGCATCTACCTAAGACATACAAAGGCGATCTCATTGACCAATTATGTATGATTCGTCAAGGGAGCTATCTGCATGTGTCCATAAGGAGAGGGATGGTCTTCGATCTCATTGACATGGTCAACGTGATAGTGATATGTCCTAGCAAACACTTTTATTAAAATACTTCATATTTATCATCATTATTGATTTGTTGTTCTGTTTAATATGATTTGATCACATCCAAATATCACGTTAAGCTTTGTTCTTAAATGTTCGTGGTCATAGGATGACTAATTAGGACACTAGTGTATTCGAAACGACTCTTACGCTCTATGCTGACTTATATGATTAGTATGTGGCTGATCTCATGAGTTGTGTGGTAAACACTTAAGCAAGAGTATTGGTTTTCATCAGAGAATGAGTTCATTGAACGACTCGATTAAGGAATCCCCAATGGACTAATATGCTATATGTCAATCTATGTTGTCACAGCCGATGACTAGGCACACCTAGGCGGCCTAAGCGTGCATGTTGGAAAGAAAACACCTCGACCTGGGAAATGTTCCCCTGGCTTAGGTGATGGTCGCCTAGGCGTGCCTAGGCAACCTCCTAGGGTCACCCTGGAAAAAAAAGCGAGCCTTAGGCGCTAAATTTTTGATGGGTATAAATATAATTTTCCTATTTCAGTTTTTTTGATTTTGCTTAGTAGGTTTGGTCCAGTTCGGCTCGGCTGCTGCTTTGGAAAAAAAAAACAGGAGAAGAACAAGAACTCTAGTCCAGCTGCTCGGATGAAGGAGCCGGCCAACATGTATGTTCTTCTTCTTTTCCTTTTTTTTTTTTTTGATTTTTTCTGGTGCATCTTCTTCTTCTTCTTCTTCTTCTTCTGTTCTTCTTAAATTCTTCTCCTAAGTTTTTATTTTTTATTTTTTAAACTTGCTGATTTTATTGATTTCTTTTTCTTCATCATTTCTTCTGTGTTTTTTTTTAACTTTTCGTTTTTTTATTGAATTCTACTGCTTCTGTTCTTCAGTTTTTTTAAACCTGTTGTTTACTTGTTTTCTTCTTCTTCTTGTCTTGCTTTTTTTTTTTTTTTTTTAATAAAACCTGCAATTTTTCTTCTTTATTTTTTTAAATTTACAATTGAACTATTGAAGTATGTTTTAATTTTTTTTTAAACATGCTGTTTCCTCGAAGATTGCAGAATAACATAACCTATAGGTTCTTGGGTGTCACCTAGGCGGTACCTAAGTGCGTCTAGGCGGGAGGTCTATCTCCTCGCCTAGCACCCAGAACAACATAGATGCCAATAGCAAATCTTAGAAGTAGTGCAACTGATTTTCCGACCTAAAATTACTACCAAATCATGTGTTTATGAAGTTGCAAGTTAATACTACACTTACGTGTTAAAGTAACACGGGCCATGGGTCAGCAAAAGGGTAGTTATTGGGTGTAGTGAATTACTAAGAAAGTAGTGTGTTATCAATTAGGGATATGTCACTCCTAGCACCATTATAATAGGAATGTCCTATCTGATCTGCTATCATTATGCTTGAGAAAGTCCTTCGTCGAGACGATACGAAACTATAAAAGTATTTATGTTCGTTTTTAAGCTATAAACGATGGATGGAGATTCATAGCACTAGTCATTTGAAAATACGAAAATATATCGATATCCCTAGTCCAGTTGGGATAATATGTTGACATAATAATTTTATTGGCACAGTAATTGAACAAGGATAGGTTCTTAATGGGTGCAACTAACACCCTCACATCATATGGGAGGCATGCTAGGGTTTAAAAAGTATTCTTGATTCGGTCAAGCGTTGGTCAATTGATCGGTTAACCGATCGATACGAATTAGATTATGTCTTCTTGCCATTGTTGTGTTTAGTCTAATGTGTCATACACAATATAATCAATCCAACCAAAAAAAATATGTTTTTGGTTTAATTGGACTAACCATTTGGTTCATGGGCTTGAGTTATACTTGAATCCAATGATGGTTTGATTTGTGCAAGTACATTAACTAAGTAGGGTTTGATTTAGTCATCTCTTAATTAATTCTTAGAATTAGTTACTCTTAATTAGATTAGGTAGTGTCATGCCCCAGTCCCAAAATACACGGGACCAGGCCACGTGGCAATGGCCAGCTACGTATTCAATCAGACTCTAGTCCGACTCGAATATGTATCAGCTGTAAAGATTAGAAAAAGTGTCCAAAATATCCATAATGTACATCCACAATTCTAACTAGAACTACTAGGACACTATTAGAAAATAACTGCGAAAGATAGAGTGAGAAGGCATCACCAGACGATACCGGAATCCTGAAGAAGTAAACCCTTAATTCCTATGTCAGATCTCAACATATACCTGTGGTTCTTCCAATCTGAGCTGAGGCTGTTGGGTACCAAATATCAGAATCCTTGCCTAGGCACGAACTATAATTGCTACCATCCAAGAAGAACCTACCAGACCCCATAAAACATACAAGTATGTATCACACAAGATGTTCTACCACCAAAATCTATAATTCTTTCTATATATAATTATATAAAGACAAGCCCTTATCATTAACTTACGGAAAGTAGTTTTTTTCTATATATATACAATTCCTTTCTAAAATATCATATGTACAATTGACTCAATATAGAGTAACATGCTTATATCTATTATAAGATATCGTGCCTTATACAATATAGATAAAATCCTTATTAGGGTTTTAATATATATAATTAAGAGAATTAATATGGTTAAACAAATAAAATATATATTGACAAAAATCCTTATTTAGATTTATTATAAAAAAATAGTGTACCATTCTTTATACCCTATAGATAAAATCCTTACCAGGGCTTTATTTATAAAAACTAGTTCTATATAAAAATATTCATATCTAGTAAGGGAACTTAATATGGTTTACTCATCAAAATATAGAGAGAGTGTCAAGGTCCTAGGTTTACTTAAAAAAATAATTTTCCTTATATATACAAACATATTTGAATATATATATATATACAATGTTATATAATAACTTATATACAATAATCATGTTAAATATTCTTACATAATACAACACACTATTCAATCTATAACAGCATATGCATATAACTAAAACTAATGTATTTAACCTTATGCATATAAACTACACTATTATATTAACTTAACAGGAAGGATTGGACAATGTTGTAAAAATCGCTAGGCGGAGTCGGTGCGGCGGAGGGCCGACTAGCGCCTAGGCGCCGATTTTTTTTTCCCATATGTATGTATATATATATGTGTGCAAGGGGGGAGAGGAGAGAGACAACAAAAGCCGCAGCAGAAGGGGGTCCTCCCCTCTCCCCTCCGCTCCTCCTCCTCCCCTCTCCTCTCCTCCTCCTCCTCCCCTCCCCTCCCCTCTCCTCCTCCCCTCCCACCACCTCGCCTCTCCTCTCCTCCTCCTCCTCTCCTCCTCCGCTCCCCTCTCCTCCTCCCCTCCCACCACCACCAGCAGCCACCACCACCACCACCACCAGAAGCAGCAGCCGCCGGCGACTACGACGACGCCGGCGGCGGCTGCAGGTAAGTATGTATTTTTGTTTCAATTTTTTTTTGAATTTTTAAAAAAAATTGGCCGCCTAAGGGCCGCCTAGGGGCCGCCTAGGGCCTCCTAGGGGCCGCCTAGACCGAAACCGCCTAGGACCGCCGCCTAGGGGGTTTTCGGTTCGGCGGACGGCCGCCTAGCACCTAGGCGACCGCCTAGGCCGATTTTTAGAACACTGGGATTGGAAAAGCTTACCAAAAGCACACATGGGTCCTCCCATTGCTTGTGCTAGAGTACCCACCTGCCACTGCACTAGCAAACGCTCCATTCTCTCTTACGCGTGGCGCGTTTTATAGCTTCCTCTCCTTTTCTTCTTGAAGCAAACGAAGCGAACGACGTCGCATGCATCGGTTCCTCAGTCGATGCTCGACTAGTGCAGTCATCTCTGCGCCCTGGACGTGACGGGGAAGACGGCCGGGCTGGGTCCTTCGGCCGCCCGCATAAAAGAAAACGACAATGATGTTGGGATGGAGTATGGGTGCTCGGCACCGCGTGCTCGTGGAGGAGCACGCGACGTCAACCTCGATGAGTAGAGGAGAAGTGGGGATGGCTGGAAGTTGTCGGGTGTTGGCGGCGTGCAGTTGAGTTGAGGTGGAAGAAGCTAGACGTACGAGGGTCATCTAGGCTTAGGCGTTGCGAAAGGATGTCGCGCGGCTCCCTTCGAAACCTTCGGTGGACTGTACCGGAGTGGGGGGTTCCTCGGCGGACCAGAGGGGGATTAGCAGTACGCCGACTACACCGTACAGGTGAAGCACAGCTCACCACTGCAGACAACTGTGCTGCTCGGTGCACGAGGAGCTATGTCACGTCCCGATTCCGTAGAATCGATAATCGTCCCTCGAGTGTGATGCCGTACGAACCTAAGTTGCGATCGCACAAGACATAGTCGTAAGGTTATCTGAAACACAACATCTAATACAGTACGCAGAGAAATTGAACAACACATTTGATATAGAAGAAACTTCACTTTATTGATAATGAACATCATTACATGACTCGATTACAACTTGATGCTGCACGGGCTTGCAAACTTGACTCAAAATGAACGATGATGAGATAGTCGTTCCATACATTACATCCCTTTGTACAACCAGCATTTACAAACCACATGGAATAGTAGGGAGTTGCGACATCTTCTTTGGACTGTTGTAGAGTCTTCAAAAGTATTTAGCAAAAGTCTTCGACGCGTGGACGAAGCTTCAAAACACGAACGTCGCCTTGCTAGTGGGCGCGTTCCTCCTGATTTGTGGCACCTGTGGAGAGCGAGGGTCAGTACGATCACATGTACTGGTGGGTGGCTAATTCAAACCCAAGCTCTTATTTGTTCAAGAAGTTTTAAAAAACATGTTATATACTTGGTGATCTTTCTAACCATCCTGATGGATTGCATGTGAACATTTTATGAGGCAAGCATATGAAAATTACATACATTTAGCAACTATCCATATTCATCCCGTGTCACACTATCAGATAAAGCGGTGTAAGGTGTGAAGGTCACTGGCAATGTCAAGCCATCTTGGACTATAGCTGGGTTAGACGACGATCCTTTCGCGGCGGGTAGCGAGTCCTGTTCGAAAGTTCCCAAATCACCCGTGCTAGTCCTGCTAGCACTGCTATACTCGTTCCTCCTAGACCGAACCTGTTCCTTGGCCTAGGCAACCGTTCGAGGAAACTACACCTTGTGCACAAGTTGTCCAATAACCGTATTCTTCTTCTTTATTCTTTAGATCTTAGCCCATTTTAAGGTACTTCGCCTTATCGTTGCGATACTCGTTAATCAATGCAATCTTCATTTTGCCCAGATATATAATAAACATGGCATAAGAAAGCATGCATCATTTTCATGTTATAGCAGTTCTATATCAAGTGTTCGTGAGAAATCGTGCCACAATTTATTGATTCAACGCCATAAAGACAAGCATGTCTCATTTGTGTTTATGGTAGCTTTAGAACCAGAGGTCGAGGGGAAGGAAGGTCAACCACTCATTTTGATTTTGCTTGAGGCGAGGGACCGGTTGATTACGCTTAGACGGCGCCTACGCGATCACCTGAAATCGCATAAGCAACTGGTCAAAACACTGCGCTTTTCAATGAGTTCGATAGTAAATGCGAAGTTCGAAGAACGCAAGCTATGAAAACTATAAAAAATATTCACGAAAACGCAATTCAGAAAACCAAAGCCAAAGAAGCAAGTGCAATATGAAAAGCAGAGCAACGAGAGGTCTTTTTCGACTCAGCCGTAGAGTCCATCCTCGAGGCGCAACCCGCCGGATATGAGACTTGATTCCGAAGAAACCATTCCATAACGAGGAAAGGATCTTAATTCAATCGGTCCCGTTCAATCGATTCAATCTATCCCGATCAATTGGTTCCGACTAAATCGATAGCGACAATGTTATCGCACACCTCGTAGATGGAAAACGAGACATGATGTAGGGACGGAACACTACACCATAACCAACTAAGAAAAAGTTTCGTCCTCGAAACTTAAGAAGAGAACCTACCGCTAGGAAAATAGGAAAGGAAACTTTTCCTTCATTTCAGATTCGAGTTCCCAGGTCGACTCTTCGACCGAATAGTTTCTCCAGAGAACACGAACGAGGGGGATCGCACGATTTCGAAGTAGCTTGTCTTTGCGCTCCAAGACTTGAACCGGTTCTTCTACATACAATAAGTCCACCTTCAACTCCAGCTGACCAAAGTCTACCACGTGATTTGGATCGTGCACATACTTCCGTAGTTGTGAGACATGGAAGATATCATGCACATCTGCCAATGCAGGTGGCAAGGCGATCTGGTAAGCTACTGGGGCGACTCGCTTCAGTGCTTCAAAAGGACCCACAAAATTTGGACTAAGTTTGCCTTTAATTTCGAACCTGGTGACTCCCCTCATCGACGTCACTTTTAGAAACACATGATCGCCCTTCAGGAACTCGAGTGGCCGTCGATGGGTATCCGTGTAGCTCTTCTGCCTACTCTGAGCCATCTTCAATCTCTCCCTTATCAGTTTGACCTTCGCTACTGTTTGCACTACCAGCTCCGGATCGAAAATCTATCGCTCTCCGACTTTATCCCAGCAAATGGGTGATTTGCACTTCCGGCCGTACAAAGTTTCGTACGACGTCATTTGGATGCTGGACTGATAGCTATTGTTATATTCAAATTCGGCCGGCGGTAGATGAACGTCCCAATTCGACTTCAAGTTGATTGTACAGAGCCGTAACATGTCTTCGAGAATCTGATTCACTCGCTCTGTTTGGCCATCGGTCTGAGGATGATAAGCTGAGCTAAACTTCAACTTGGTCCCCAATGTTGACTGAAAACTACTCCACAAGTGCGACACGAATCGCACATTCCGTTCTGAGACGATGGATACTGGGACCCCGTGCAGCCGAACTATTTCATCAAGATATATCTGAGCAAGTCCATCGATACTCCAAGTGACTTTAATGGCAATGAAGTGCGCTGACTTGGTTAGTCGATCGACGATGATCCAGACGACATCGTTCCCTCGTGGCGTCTTCGGCAGGCTAACAATAAAGTCCATAGTAACGTGATCCCACTTCCATTCTGGAATGACAAGGTTCTGTATCTCTCCGCCCGACCTCTGGTGCTCTGTTTTAACTAGCTGACAGGTCATACGCTGCGACACGAAGAGTGCCACGTCCTTCTTCATGCCGTGCCACCAAAAGATTGTGCGGAGGTCCTTATACATCTTCGTGCTACCGGGATGTAAGGAATATTTTGCATAGTACGCCTCCGACAATATTTCCTTTCTCAGTTCAAAGTCTTCCGGGACGCATAGCCGACCGTTCACCCGCAACACTCCGGCCTCGTCTTCCTCAAAGTCGAACGCCTTCTCTGTTGATATAAGCTTCCACATCTTCTTCAGGTATGGATCTTCCTTCTGAGCAGACTTGATCTTTTCCAACAAGCACGGTTCTATCCACAACGGTGCCAATTTAGCTCCTACGAATCAAATCCGGAGTTCAATGCCCATTTCCTCTAAGTCCCGCAGTAGACTTTTGTTGATGGATAGCGAGGCTATGTATTTTCTGCTCAATGCATCGACCACCACATTTTCTTTGCATTTTCTGCTCAATGCAATCGTCAAGTTATAGTCCATGATCAGTTCTAGCTAGCGCCTCTGTCACAAGTTTAGCTCCTTTTGGGTAAAAAGATACTTGAGGCTCTTGTGATCTGTGAAAATACTGCACGCAACGCCATAAAGATAGTGACGCCACAGTTTTAACGTGAATACAATCGCCGCCAATTCCAAGTCATGAGTGGGGTAGTTCTTCACGTGCGACTTCAGCTGTCGGAAGCAAAAGATATCACCTTATTCTGTTGCATAAGCACACACTCCAAGCCCTGGCCGGAAGCATCATTGAAGATTTGAAATCCCTCGGTCTCTTCTGGAAGTGCGAGTATCGGGGCCGAGACGAGCCGCTGCTTTAACTCCTGGAAGGAAGCTTCACAGTCGTCTGACCATTCAAACGCGATTCCTTTCTGAGTGAGGCGAGTCAACGGCGATGCGATCTTCACGAAGGCTTTCACGAAGCGTCTGTATTATCCCGCCAAGCCGAGGAAGCTTCGAATCTTACTAACCGACGCGGGCCGTTTTCAATCAACAACGGCTTCAACTTTTTTCGGATCAACTGATATGCCTTCGGCGGAGATGATGTGCCCAAGAAATGATACACTGTCTAGCCAGAATTCACATTTGCTCTGCTTCGCATACAACTGGTGGTCACAAAGGGTCTGAAGCACGGTCCGCAGATGCTGTGCGTGTTGCACTCTGTCCTTCGAATATACGAGAATGTCGTCTATGAAGACTACTATGAATTTGTCGAGGAACGGACGAAACACCCAATTCATAAGATCCATGAAGGCAGCATGGGCATTCGTTAGGCAAAATGGCATCACCAAGAACTCGTAATGGTCGTAACGAGTGCGGAAGGCTGACTTCGACACGTTGTCTGGCTTGACTTGAGTAACCCGATCGAAGATCAATCTTCGAAAATACCGAGGCGTCTTGTAGTTGATCAAAGTGGTCATCGATGTGGGGCGGGGGTATTTATTCCGGATGGTGGCTTTGTTGAGCTCGCGATAGTCTATGCAGAGACGCATCGATCCATCCTTCTTCACGAATACGCTATGCCGTATGAATCCCATGTCGAGTAGTTCTTGCAACTGCACTTTGAGTTCTTTCAGTTCTACAAGGGCTATTCTGTACGGAGCCTTGGAAATCGGGCGGGTGTTGGGGAATGTGTCGATGGTGACCTCAATCTCTCGATCGGGTGACATGCCAGGTAGCTCTTCCGGGAATACGTCGGAGAATTCTGCCACAACGTTCGTCTGATTTGCATTTGCACCATCCTGCCGCATGTCAAGTACGGAAGCCAAGTAGCCTTCACAGCCGGAATGCAACATCCTCCGAACAGATATCACAGAGGTCACCATACAGGCCGTCGACACCTCACCACACGAGTAGCAGAATTCGGTCTCTCCCGACAGGCGAAAGGCGACCGTCTTTCCAGCACAGTCGATGTTGGCATTGCAAGCGCCGAGCCAATCCATCCCCAATATGATGTCATAGTCCTTGATATTAAGAACTATCGCATCTAAATATATTTTCCTACCTCCAATACAGACAATTCCGTCTCTGCAGCCTGTGTGTGTAAATAGTTGCATGCCCGATGGGATGCTAACACTAAGGTTAAGGCCTAGAGATGTCACGAAAAATTTGTGCTCATCGACAAAATTCGTCGATATAAAGCTATGTGTGGCACTTGAATCAAACAGTACACGAGCAGATTTGTTATTGAAAAGAACTATACCTGTCACGACTGTGTCAGATGCATACGCTTCATCCCGGGTCATGGTGTAGACTCGTCCCTGGGCATTGGGACGACGATCTTGACCATTTGCTTGTGCGCCTGGAGGAGCTCGAGGTGCCTGGCCTCGGTTCTGCTGGTGCGGCGGTTGCAGAGGGCGTTGGTTCGGTCCACCTTCCAAGCAGTTGCGTGCGATGTGGCCTACTCGACCGCACTTGAAGCATGCTCCATTTTTCAATCGAAATTCGTTAGCCAGGTGCCCCTCCTTGTGGCAATGATCGTAGTATACTCGATTCTCTCTGGTTGTCGCCTCCGTTGTCGTGATTTGGACGCTTATATGTGTTGTTGCCTCCTGCATTACTATGGCGTTTGTGATTATTATAGTGCACAGCACCGGTAGTGGCATGAGGATACTGAGGCTCGAGGCGGAGGGCATGGTTAAGTGACTCGTCCATTGTTTGGTATTCGGGCACAATCACATGGGCAGAAATGGAAGGCCTTAGGCCCACTTCGAATCTCCGTGCTCGACTCGCCGTCGTTGGCAGATAGATGCTCGCGAATCTAGCCAGCTTGTTGAATTATGCAGCATACTGACGTACCGTCATGTTTCTCTGCTTCAGCTGCATAAACTCATTCTCCTTCGCTTGACGGATCGCTGCTGGTAGGTACTCGACTTCGAATGCCTTGCGGAAGGTATCCCAAGAGATCGGTGCGGTTGAATCATCGCGACGGATCACTTGCTTCTACATGGCCCACCAGTCGTGCGGGTTCAACCGAAGTTGAAGTTGAGCTCAGGCGACTCGCTTTGTTTCTTCGATACCGAGGAGATCGAAATTGTCTTCGATCTCTTCTAACCAATCGATCGCAAGAGAAGGGTCTTCAGTGCCAGAGAAGGAAGTGCGAAACACCTTCTTGAAATTTGTAATATCGAAAGTGTTTTTCTCTTGCGGCGCAGGCTGAGGCATGGACTCCCTTGGTGCGACTTCAGTAGGTCGGGCCACAGGTTCGACGGTATGGGTAGTTGCAGAATTTTCGTTGGCCACTACCGTTTGTACTAGTTGTCGTAGCGTGTCAAGCTGCTGTTATTGCATCTTGAACTGCGCTTCGAACCTGGCTTCGAATTGGGCCTGTCGCCTCTCGGATGTGCTGCGGTCTACTTCTGCTGCATTTCCAGCATATGCATCATCCTCACCATTGGATGTCACGTCCCGGTCCGTAGGACCGATCGTCCTCGCTAAGGCGTGATGCCGCGTGAGCCTAGATTGCGCTCACGCAAGGCGGATTCCATAACGGTCGATTACAGGCTAAGCGACGGTGTCGTCGCACAGATGTCCCATACATCACTCAGGGATGTAGTCATTTGATAAATCCTCGAAACAAATTTTGAATCACAATCGATTTTTTCGAATCTCCGTTCGAACTATTCCTCAATTTCAAGCACGTTCCTCACTATATCGTATTGACGATAATATCGTCCGATGGCATCCCTATCGATAGTCATCCTGTATTCTATGAATCAAGTCAAACTCATTCACATTTCGATACGATTCGAATTCTGCACACGACTTTTCTAAGGTCGATGCAATTCTTGGTGTATATGCCCAGCCCGACTTAGCCAACCGTGCCTTACGTGAACCATCTTTTGTTTTTATCGAAGACTAATCTCATACGATTTGCAAATTACGTAGACTTATTGTATGGACATCCCCCAACGATATCAATTTGCGGAAATGATATTTAACACGAACCCATCAGAGTTAAAAAATTCAATCGAAAGTCCAAGGACGTAAAGCTGTGCTCTGATACCATTATGTCACGCCCCGGTCCCATAGGACCGATCGTCCTCGCTAAGGCGTGATGCCGCGTGAGCCTAGGTTGCGCTCACGCAAGGCGGATTCCATAACAGCCGATTACAGGCTAAGCGACGGGGGCGTCGCACAGAAGTCCCGAAGCAAAAATATTGAAGCCAGCGAAAAGTTAGAACCAAAACACAAGTCAAGAAAAGAGGCTCTTTATTGATGATATTGAACAAGGATTACAAAAGTGGTATGGGGCCATGATTACAATCACTCAGTTTCATCAAGTTACAAGTCACTCTGCTCTCTCTCATTTCTCAATACAATTTGACGAGCCAGCGGATGCTTCAGAATGCGATGTCCATACATTATGTCCCGTATAAGTCCAAACTCCATGCGACCGCACGCCTCTAAACGCCAAGGAACTCCGTGCCTCGACGCATCCAGCGAGCTTCGCGCCAACGAGCTTTCTACCTGTGCCTGCACATGAAAACTGTGTGGGTGTCAGTACTTAACTGTACTGGTGGAGTGAGCTCCTCGCCTACCCATACAAAACCAACACGTTCATTTACTTTGTGCAACATAAACCCTTTATAATTGTCTTTCTATTCTTGCCTTAGGATCGATTTTAGGACATAGACGCTAGTCTATTTTTTGTCTCTAGACCATCAATGTGCCTTGCACCAATAACTTATCTTGCCTCTAGACCCTTCTCGTGCCAACAACGTCAACTTATCGAATCGTGTTAGCCTTTCGGCCCATACTTTAAGACTCAATCACTTAGTCGTGCCATAAACTCCATTTGTGTATCCACATTGAGGCCGTGCCTCGCAACTCAGTATCACTTGACCAACTTTACCTTACGGCCCTTCCTGACTTAAACTCGAAATGACTTAATCCAACTTGCTTATACTTTTGTGTCAAGACTCACCAACCGACGCCACACTTCGTGCCTTAGCACGGTGTCTTCTTTGCAGCCAAATCTTAGGCTCAAACATTGTGTTGCAAATCGTGCACACATCCAACTCGACTCATTGGTACTGTGCACACAATACTCGACTCAGTCCAAAGGCATGCACGCGGATTGTCGCTAATATGCTGACTCATCTATATGAAAGGGTCACTAGTACCACAAACTATACTTGGACTTATAGCTTTGCTATTCGGCGACCCTTTCAGCGCAAGTAGCGAGCCCCGCTGAAAGTTTTCTAATAACCTGAGCGGTACTCCAGCTCGGCTATACCGTATTTTCTCCTAGGCCGGAACGATCCTGTGGCCCAAGGTTGGTCGTTCCGAGGAAACTTTCCCTTGTCGACAAGTTGTCCAATGACCATGCAAGACTCGACTCGAACTTCTGTCTCACACAGTCATTCTTCTTCTAGTGTTACCATCTTTTCAGGACCATGTTAAAGACTTCTAGTATTTGAGACCGCCTCGACGACCCATGATTGCGAGTATTGTTCCATGTTGCCCTATCATTTTACTCAACTCAGGAACGACTATTTGATAGCCCTTTTTCCAAACTCAATTTGAATCAACCGTGGCTCGTGCCTTAAAACACTAAGTCCGTGACATCGTGCCTTAAGCCAACATGTGTTTTGTGCGACACTACCGCCCAAGTCATACTTTATATGACGAGCCTTGAGACCGTAGGACAGTGTGGCTACAACCATCCGTAGAAATCGTGGGACCGTGCTTGCTATTACTTCGATTGCCCTTGACATAACTTTTGCCTAACTCCATCGTGCGATACAACTTAACCCGTGGGACGAGCAAGGCTATGCCAAGCCCTTGCACCGTGGAAACGTGCTTTCAGACTTGTGGGACACTTTTGCTAAGCCAAACATTAGACAGTGTATGCTTTATCAAGCATTTATACTGTGACGCTTATGACTTATGCTAAGTTCATAGCTTTGTGGCAACTTAAACCAACTCTCCTTCTCCCAAGCCGCGGGACGAAGGACCGAGTGTCATTTTGAAAACACGTCGTGCAACACTTCTAAGCCGACCGTTGGACTTTTCCATATTCTACTTAATCTAACCCAACTTGGGATTATTCCTTAGCTATGTGGATTCGTCTCTTTTATTATCAAGTACTTGTGCAATTGAAAACTTTCGTTTTATTAGTGTGAAGGCCAAGCTGAGGCAGGTTCACCGAAGCCACCCACCTGAGCGAGGAGTCGCCTCGACCGAGCGGGACTTCGAACAAGCCGTTGCATGGCTAAGTCCGATTGAACTGAGCAGGACGGGAAATTACATTATACACCACTCAGAAAAGTTTCGTCCTCGAAACTTACTGAGTACACACTCATCGACCTATCACTTTTATTCAACATCCAACGATTCTCGCACACATTTTGCCTATGCATTTCTTAATTCCGAGACGCGCTCGTGCATACGGCTTAAGTTGTACCGCACGATGGAGTTAGGCAAAAGTTATGTCAAGGGCAATCGAAGTAATAGCAAGCACGGTCCCACGATTTCTACGACTGGTTGTAGCCACACCGTCCTACGGTCTCAAGGCTCGTCATATAAAGTATGACTTGGACGGTAGTGTCGCACAGAACACAAGTTGGCTTAAGGCACGAGCCACGGTTAATTCAAATTGAGTTTGGAAAAAGGGCTATCAAATAGTCGTTCCTGGGTTGAGTAAAATGATAGGACAACATAGAACAATACTCACGACTATGGGTCGTCGAGGCGGTCTCAAATACTAGACGTCTTTAACATGGTCCTGAAAAGATGGTAACACTAGAAGAAGAATGACTGTGTGAGACGGTAGTTCGAATCGAGTCTAGCATGGTCATTGGACAACTTGTCGACAATGGAAAGTTTTCTCGGAACGACCAACCTGGGGCCACAGGATCGTTCCGGCCTAGGAGTAAACACGGTATAGCCGAGCTGGGAGTACCGCTCAGGTTATTCGGAAACTTTCAGCGGGGCTCGCTACTTGCGCTGAAAGGGTCGCCGAATAGCAAAGCTATAAGTCCAAGTATAGTTTGTGGTACTAGTGACCCTTTATATAGATGAGTCGGCACATTAGCGGCGATCCGCGTGCATGCCTTTGGACTGAGTCGAGTATTGTGTGCACGGTACCAATGAGTCGAGTTGGATGTGTGCACGATTTGCAACAAATGTTTGGACCTAAGATTTGGCTGCAACGAAGACACCGTGCTACGGCACGAAGTGTGGTCTGTTGGTGAGTCTTGACACAAAAGTATAAGCAAGTTGGATTAAGTCATTTCGAGTTTAAGTCAGGAAGGGCCGTAAGGCAAAGTTGGTCAAGTGGTACTGAGTTGCGAGGCACGGCCTCAATGTGGATACACAAACGGAGTTTATGACACGACTAAGTGATTGAGTCTTAAAGTATGGGCCGAAAGGCTAGCACGAGTCGATAAGTTGACGTTGGCACGAGAAGGATCTAGAGGCAAGATAAGTAAGTTGTTGGTGCAAGGCACGTGATGGTCTAGAGACACAAAATAGGCTAGGTGTCCATGTCCTAAAATCGATCCTAAGGCAAGAATAGAAAGACAATTATAAAGGGTTTATGTTGCACAAAGTAAATGAACGTGTTGGTTTTGTATGGATGGGCGAGGAGCTCACTCCACCAGTACAGTTAAGTACTGACACCCACACAGTTTTCATGTGCAAACTGGTAGAAGCTCATTGGCGGAGCTCGCTTGGATGCGTCAAGGCACGGAGTTCCTTGGCGTTTTGAGGCGTGCGGCCGCATGGAGTTTGGACTTATACGGGACATAATGTATAGACATTGCCTTCTGAAGCATCCGCTGGCTCGTCAAATTGTATTGAGAAATGAGAGAGAGCAGAGTGACTTGTAACTTGAGAGAAGAGTGAGACTGAGTAATTGTAATCATGGCCTCGTGCCACTTTTGTAATCCTTGTTCAATATCAATAAAGAGCTTCTTTTGTTGATTTGTGTTTTGGTTCTAACTTTCCGCTGGCTTCAATGTTTCTGCTTCGGGACTTCTGTGCGACGTCCCCGTCGCTTAGCCTGTAATCAGCCGTTATGGAACCCGCCTTGCGTGAGCGCAACCTAGGCTCACGCGGCATCACGCCTTAGCGAGGACGATCGGTCCTACGGGACCGGGACGTGACATTGGGTTGTCGGAAGGCCCGGCTTCGAAACTACTCGAGCCACTAGAAGCGCTCGCTTCGTTCACTGCCGCAGGTTCCGTAACTTCTGGAATAAGAAAAGTCTCATTAGTTTCCGAAAATATTATGGACTCCCTGTATGGAACAACTATCTCATCGACACGAGGTCAAAGGTTAAAGACTCGAGACGGGAGGCCAAGGACGTAAAGCCGTGCTCTGATACCATTATGTCACGTTCCGATTCCGTAGAATCGATAGTCGTCCCCCGGACGTGATGCCGTGCGAACCTAAGTGAACATTAAACTCTTCCTTCTGTCGCCGAACTTCATTCAAATCAGTAGTAACAAGATGATATTGTAACAGTTCCTTCCACAAAGCCTTCTTTGAAGTTAGATATTCATTGGCAGGCTTCTCATTCTGCTTTGTAATAAACAATAACTCGTACAACTCATAGATACGAGTCACATTCTGCTTTTGCGAGTATGATTCTTCTAGAGATGTCCAAATATTTTGGAGGATTCACACTACTGAACGTTAGAGACGACGTGTGGCTCCATACTATGCCACAACCATGGCATAACATATGCATCAACACTCATCCAATCCTCGTACTCAACAAACGTTTCAGGCGGAGTTTCTTCCGTCAAAAACTTCAATTTCTTCGTCCTTAACACTACTTTGATAGGCTTGGATCAGACAATGTTGTTCGCACTTTACCGTTGTTATCGATTTTTCTAATTAATCATTATGAATAATAATAAAAGGACTACCCCACTACCACCATCATCACTATTAGCCTCGCTAGCCTTCCAGAAGATTCGGTCTCCACTATACTTGTAGATGCGATGCAACACAAAATGGGATTTCTGGAATCCTAGATCTCACAACAATGCACAACCGACAACGAACAACAAACAGAGATCTATAGAACCTTGATCTCACAACCAACGACGACTATCAACTACGAACACCGATATCTGTAGAACTCTGGATCTCATAAACAAACCACGAACTACGAATCACAAAAAATAGTCAAAAAACTCAACAATCAAACAATGTTCCAAAAAAACAGACGGAAATAGTTCGATCGACGACAACGTAGATGGGATTTGCAGTACCTTCAACCTGGCTATGATACCAAGTGAAGTTTGGAGAGGAAGAAAAAGTGAGGATGAGAAGAGAGAATATGAGAAAAGAGTCCAATGGGTTTAATCCCTAGGTTGCACCTATCTGTATTTATTTAATATGCACGATGATAAGTACACCTACAATTACTTCATTGTACCCACATAAGATAAATAACAATAATAATTCTAACACAAGTACTCCATAAAGATCTTAATTTTTTATAAGTCTAACTTCATGTCCATAATTACTAAAATATTATTCCCTCTCAAAAGTAAATATATACATCCTCAAATATCCTCAAACAACTCCTACGACTTCCTAGTCCCATAAATCAAATTTCTGCCCATTGTACATAACATAAATAATCTAATTGTTAGAGTTATTATTATTATTATTTCTTATGAGGATACAATAGCAATTGTGGGTGTATTGCATTTCAATATAAATGCACATGAGATGCAACCTAGGGTTTTATGTCCTTGCAATCTCCTTTCTCATATTCTTTTTCTCTTACTTTTCTCCTTCTCTTTCTAAACTTTTCTCCTTCTCTCCTCTCCAAAATTTTTCGACTATTTTTCGTCTACTTTTCATTAATCGCCGTTCCTCGTTCGCTGTTCGTGGTCGTTCGTGGTTCGTTTGTGATATCTAAGGTTTCTACAAATCTCTGTTGGTTATTCGTCATCCGTTATGGTTCGTTGTGAGATCTAGGGTTCCAAAGTTCTCTTCTTTCTGTTGCTTCTGCAAGTATGGCGGAGACCGAATCTTCTGGCAAGGTTAATAGTGCTGGTGGTGATAGCAGAGGTGGTTCTCCTTTTACTGTTATTCATAATGATGAAATGGAAAAATTGATTACAGCGGTGAAACTCAATGGGGGCGAATTACCTTGTCTGGTCCAAGTCTATCAAAGTAGTGTTGAGGGCGAAAAAGAAGTTGAAGTTTTTTACGGAAGAACCTCTGTCTGAAACGTCCGTAAGTATTAGGGTTGGATGAGTGTTGATGCATATGTTATGTCTTAGTTGTGGCATAGTATGGAGCTGCAAATCGTTCTAATGTTCAGTAGTGTGATCCCTCCAAATAGATTTAGGCATCTCTAGAAGAATCATATTCGTAGAAGCGGAAAATGCCTTTTATCTATGAGTTGTACGAGTTATTGTTTAATACAAAGCAAAATGGTTAGTTTATGAATAAGTATTTGGCTTTAAAGAAGGCTTTGTGAGAGGAACTGCTACAATATCATTTTGTTATTTGAAGGAAGCTCATCGATAGGAGGAAGAGTTTCATATTTCACATATCCTAGCCGGCTTGGATCATGCGCTCGAACCTTATAAGGCTCATATCATTGCTGGAGAGCAGTTACCTACGGTTGTAGATACTTTCTCCGTCTCAATCGTTCATTTCTAGGACAAAGTTACTAGTGTTGTTGGTCGTGGTGGTGGACGTGGTGGTGGTGGTGGTGTAAAGATGGTGGTCGTACTTTTGGTCGAGGAGGTGGTCATGGTGGTAGAGACAATAGTCGTAGTGGTAGCCGTGGTGGTGGTGGTGGCTGTGGCCAACCACAGAAGTGTAACTATTGTGGACCGTTCAATCACATCGAAGACTACTGGACAAGTGAGTAAACCAGAATATGCACATTAAGTACATAATGAAAATATGCAGTTTCAAGTCATCACTTTTGTTCCTAGAGATGATACTTCAGGTTTCAATCAAACTTCAACATCCGATACCTAATCTCCATTTGAACAGATTCTCCAGAAGTTGAACGCTCTTGCTAGTACCACCTTCCAACCTGCTGCAACCATGTCACATATAGGTAATCCTGCTTTTGTGACAACCCCGTCACCATCCACCTCTTGGGTCATCAACTCAGGAGCAACTTCTCACGTATTTGCTATAAACTCTCTTTCATAATCGTATTTCTATGAAACATAATATTATCTTGGCTGATTGGTCTACTCCTCTGCTTGAGAAATGTGTCATTACCCTATTAAATCACTGTCTTCATTTGATTCTATATGGACCCGACTTTCCTTTCAATTTGCTATCCGTGAGCCAGTTAACCAAATTGCTTCAATGTTCTGTAACATTCTCCCATTTCTTGTATTTTTCAGTACCTCAGGACTAAGAAGATGATTGGTTTGGAGCATGAAAGAGATTTTGTATTACTTGGATATACCTGGAAAGGCTTTTAGTTCTGTTTCTGCTTCTCCGTTGCAGTGGCATTATCGTTTAGGCCATCCATCTATGGTTAAGTTGTGTCAAGTTGTTCCTAGTTTGAATCATGTTTCTGTTCTTGAATATGAGGCTTGTTAGTTAGGTAAGCATCACCGTAGTTTTTTTACTCGTCGTGTTGAGAGTCGTCAGTTGCAGTCTTTTGAGCCTGTTCATTCTGATATTTGGGGTCCGTCTAGAGTCAAAAGTCTAATAGGATTTCAGTGATGGTTATTCCATGACTTCTTGTTATTTAATGAAAGAAAGATCTGAATTTTCAAGTGTGTTATCTATCTTTTACAATGATGTCTGTTTTTAGTTTGATAAACGCCTCAATGTTTTGCGTTCTGATAATGCTTTGGAGTTACTTAATCTTCTGTAAATGCTTTTTTTGTTGATCGTGACATAATTCATCAAACCAATTGTGTCCACACCTCTCAGCACAATGGTATAGCCGAACGCAAGCATCGACACATTTTAGATGTTGTTCGAACTCTCATGTTCAACATGCATGTCCCTAAACAGTATTGGACATATGCCGTTCTTACTGCAAGTTATTTAATTAATCGTATGCCATCATCTGTATTAAATAACCAAGTTTTATTCTCTATATTACATGCAGATGTCACTCATTTTTCTTACATCCTCGAGTATTTGGGTGTTGCTTTTGTTTACGACTTGGAACCTAATCGAGATAAATAACATAAGTTATCTCCTCGATCTCTGAAGTGTCTTTCTTGGTTATCGTCGTACTAAAACATGTTATCGTTGTTACAATTCACAGTCACGTAAATATTATGTCACTACGGATGTTACCTTCTTTGTGTCTACCCGTTTCTTTTCCTTAGGAGACCATTTTATTTCATTTTTATCATATTTGGTATTTTCCATACCACTTTCGGTCATCCCTGAATCAATTTATGTCTCCATTCCTCCTTTATATATTTATCAGAGATCTAAGGACAGGCCAGTAGTTCTGCAAAATTCAGCTCTCAACCAATCAACTTCGGTGCCTGCGATTTCTGCTCCTATTACCACAGATCCAGTTGATATTTTCATTGCTCGTAGAAAAAGTAAACGCCTTGTACCACAAAGAACACACATTCCATCTTTAATTATGTTTTTTTACATCTTGTTTCTTCATCTTTTCATGCATTTGATGTTCTATGTCTTTCATTTTCATTCTCAAAACTTAAGCATGCTATCATCTTCTGGTTGAAAAACTACAATGGTGATGAGATGTGTGTTTTACATCAAAATCATACTTGAGAGCTTATATTACTTCCTGTTGGAAAGCAGACAATGGATTGTAGATGGGTGTACACTGTTAAGTATCATTCAGATGGATCAGTTGAGCGTCTCAAGGCACGGTTGGTTGCAAAATGGTATACTCAGAGTATGGTGTGGCTTACATAGAGACTTTCTCTCCAGTGGCTCAGCTGAATTCAGTTCAGATTCTTATCTCTGTAGTGGTTATTCGTCAATGGCCTATATATCAGTTGGACATAAAAATATTTTCTTGCATGGTGACTTACAAGAGGAGGTTTATATAGATCAACCACCGGGATATGTTGTTTGGAAGTGAAAAACTCGTATGTCGGTTGAAGAAAGCATTATATAGGCTGAATAGTCATCTCGAGTTTGGTTTGACAAGTTCAGTTCTCATTCAGTAGGATTTGGCGCACCATATTAGATCATTCATTATTTTGCCATTATTTCTCAAGAAGTATTATGTTGATTGTTTATGTTGAAAATATCATTATATCTGTGAGTGATCATGCTGGGATTTAGACTTGATGACCTACCTCAGTCGTCAGATTCATACTAAGGATTTGGATTTTTTTTAATATTTTCTTGGAATCGAGTTTGCTCGATCTAAAGGGTGTATCTGTTGCAACGCAAGTATGTTTTAGACTTGCTCTCAGAGACTGGGATGTTGGAGTGCCAGCCAGTTGAGACTTCTATGGATTATCATGACAAGCTTGATGCTGACATGAGAGAGTTATTCGAGGATGTTGAACATTATAGACGGCTGGTTGGAAAACTTATGTGTTATCGTTACATGACCAAACATTACCTATACAGTTGGAGTAGTTAGTCAGTTTATGTATATCTCTCGACAACCACAATTGGAGGCTCTTTCTCGCATTCTACGATACTTGAAGGGTGTACCTGGAAAGGATTTGTTGTACAAACCTTTCCAGTTGTTTACAGTGACGAGGTTCAGTGATGCTGATTAGGCAGGTAGTCGCAGTGAGTAGGTCTTCTTCTGGCTATTGTACATTTGTGGATGACAATCTTGTAACGTGACGTAGTAAGAAGCAGAATGTTGTAGCTTGTTATAGTGCATAGGTCGAGTAACGTGCGATAGTTCATACAACTTCTGAGATGATGTGGGTGTGGTCTCTTCTTCAAAAAATGAGGATTATGGTTCCTATTCCTATAGCAGTCGACAATTTTTATCCCAAGTAATCTGACATTTCATGAGTGCACTAAATATATTGAGGCGGATTGTCATTTTGTTTGAAATTTGTTGCTGAAGAAATAAATTGTCACTCCTTATGTTCGGTCGGAGGATCAATTAGGTGCAAGGTAGTCAAAGGCGTAAGGCGCACTCGAGGCTCAAAGGGTCCATATCATCGGAGGCGCAAGGTGCACTTAAGGCGTGCCGTAAAATAAAATAAATAATATATACATAAAAAAAAATTAATGTTAGAAATAAAATCAATAAAAATATTAAAATCTACAAAAACATGTTTAAACATAACCAAATGAACTGCAGAGCAGCAATAGCGCTCAACAAACTAACAATAATTTGTACTCTCAATACCACGCTTTTAGTAAATTTTAGTTTTCTAAGTTCAACTGTAGCCAACTTTGGCAACCGTGAAAAGGGATACCTTCCTCCACTTGTATAAGGCAAGGGCTCTCTGTCCGCCTCAATTTTTTTTGTAAAAAAACAAAAAACCCATAAGGCGCGCCTAGGTGCTCCTTTTCTCGGTTGTGCCTTGTTGAAATGCATGTCTTGGGTGCGTCGAAGAAAGACACCTTGCCTAGTGAGGTGCGAGGCGCAGATGCTGCCCCTTGATGCGAGGCGCGCCTTAGGCACGCGAGGCGCGCCTTGACTACCGTGATTAGGTGATATCTTACAAACCA
>JANAVB010011465.1:0-51329 GCA_029216955.1 Iris pallida
TTGGATTTGGGTTTGGGTTGGGTTTGGGTTTAAATGGGTAGACATAGGAATATAAAATTTAATATAATGATGAACAATACAATACAAAAACAGGAAAATCCTAAAAAAAAATAACAACTCTACCATAGCAAAATCAAAATCTAGAATTCAAATAATAGTTTATGCAACAAGTACGAAATTTTAAAAGTCCTCCCAAAATACAAAATACCATCATATACCCATTTTCAAAAATGGGGATTGACAGGTCGGTCTGGTTCGGTTTATGTATTGGATCACCGTAACCTATGCTACCCCCTCAACCCACCATAACTCCCCCTCTTTATCCCCACCTACCACTCTCTCTCCTTATAACCACCATTTATTTCCTTCTTCTTCTTCTTCTCCTTCCTCAACACAACTCTCCCAACCCTAGGCAAGTACATCTTGCCACTACATGAGAACCCTCTTTTCTTTGTCCATTTGATAGATTAGGACATGGTGATCAACATAAGAACTTGGTATTTTATGATTTGAAGTCTCCTTTGCTCTAGATCTAAGTTATTTCTATTTTCGGATTTTGCATGGTTTGAGCTTTTTAAGTTGGATTTTATGGGTTTTTGATATTTCCATGTGGTAGAGCATTCAGTTTCACTCCAGTTGGAACTTGGAAATCCGAATTTGGAGTTCGGATGGCCAAGTTCTGAACTTTTGAAGCTTTGGGTTCATCCATGGTGTTTTTGCTGTTTGGAGAGGATAGTGAGCAGTATGCAGAGCTGTTTAGCTTACGCACATTGAGCTGCGCGCGCTCTTTAGCGTGCGTACGCAGACTTGGGTATGCTTCCGTTGGAAGCGTGTCTCCTTGAGCGTGCGTGACTTTTCACCTACGCTGCTCCCTGTAGCGTGCGTGACTTTTCACCTACGCTGCTCTCTCAGCGTGCATGACTTTTCACCTACGCTGCTCCTTCAGCGTGTGACTTTTCACCTACGCTGCTCCTGTAGCGTGCGTGACTTTTACCTACGCTGCTCTCTCAGCGTGCGTGACTTTTCACGTACACTGCTCCTTGAGTGTGCGTGACTTTTCACGTACACTGCTTCCTTGAGTGTACGTGACTTTTCACGTACACTGCTTCCTTGAGTGTGCGTGACTTTTACGTACACTGCTCCCTTGAGTGTGCGTGACTTTTCACGAACACTGCTCCCTTGAGTGTACGTGACTTTTCACGAATACTGTTCCCTTGAGTGTGCGTGACTTTTCACGTACACTGCTCCCTGTAGCGTGCGTGACTTTTCACCTACGCTGCTCTCTCACGTGCGTGACTTTTCACCTACGCTGCTCCCTGTAGCGTGCGTGACTTTTCACCTACGCTGCTCTCATGCGTGCGTGACTTTTCGCGTACGCTGCTCCCCTGATCCCTTACTTAACCGATTGGCTCTTGGAGTTTTGGTCTTATTTCTTTAAGCTTGGATTTTCTATAGCCCTGTATATTGTTATTTTATAGATTTTACGCCCGTTTTATATCCTTACGCCTTTTTGTCATAAACTTGATTTTACTTAATATGTTTGGAATGACTATTGTACATGGCATGATATGACAAGGAACTAGCATAACACGACAGTGACCCGTAGTGGTGCACCCCTGACATGACCAACCTGACATGATAGTGGCCCGTCGTGGCGCACTCCAAACAAGTACCTGACATGATTTATCTTGATAACTTAACTTGACCTGCCTTGACACGTGGGTGGTTCTTCTTGCTTGCTTGTTAAATCCACTTGTCCTGTCTTGCATCATGTCTAGGAGGGGACTCCTGAGTACCACGGTCAGGAGTACCTACAAAAATGGATTAAGGTTAATAACTAGAATAACTCAGTAGTCATGAAGAGATGACACAGCTATAGGCAATCCCGTTACCTGGGCGCTCTTGGGATCTGTAGCCTGCCGTCGAGTAGGGCACATTTCCAGCGCACCGTCGAGTGTTGCACCCTCTAAGTCACCTAAGGGTACATATGTCTCCTGGACAATGTACCCACCTGAATTCAACCCTAATCTTTCGTCCTGGGTAGCCTGGATGGTCTGCAGGGCTTGTGGCTGTGGAACAATCTCACTGTCTTGTTAGTAATTAGGCCTATGATAACCCTAGTTAGTTAAAGTAGTAAGCCGTAGTATCTGCTTGGCCGTGATTGATTGAATGAGGTATAACCAGTTAGCCATGGCTTGATCAGTACAGATTTGCTCCCTGTCTTGATTTCTTGCATTATTATCTTGCCGATAAATGGTGGGAAACCAAGCTCTGTTCAGATAAAGGGTTACAACCCCGGTCCTTGTTTGGTTTACGGGTTGTAACCTGGCCATCGGAATAGTTCCATGGTTATCTCGTCGTATATCATCCTGACATGTTTTCGAAATTTTAGTTTTAATATTAGATTTTTGTGCTGATTGCTGGCTTTTGTTCTTATTTCGTGGCCCCCTTGTGGCACTTGCTTTTCTGGGGTTGACCCCTGGTTTTGTGTGCCAGATTTCGGAGCAGCTCCCGAGGATCTACCAAGCTTCCAGCCCAATGGTGAACACTAGACGGAATCGGGCCAAGAGTGGGTTTTCTATTTTGTTTCGCTCACTCTATTGTAAAAATTATTCTTTTGAGGCGTTTAGCCGACGAGCACCTGTTAGCTCGAAGCACTTTTACTTACTGTCTGCCTACGGGCTGTAAACATGATTGACAAATCCTAGGTTGATCATGTATGACTAAACTCTTGCTAGTCCTAATTTTGTAACGACTAGCTTCATGATCAGCTGAATATGTAATATTTGGGACGCCTTATTATTGTATATTTAATGATCATACATCTTACGACTTTACTTACTTGTGGTGATTGAGACACTAGGCTTGTTCATGACCATAAGAGACTGTTGGCTTGTAGAAAACCCTCACATATCTAGACAGCCGTGACCGTATATCGAGGTGGTTTCTATTTCAATATACGTAACTGGCTATGTCTGCCCCCGCTCCAGTATTCTAGTTCTGGGGCATGACACTTATTTAGACAATAACCAACTTGTACATTATTAAGTACAGGAGGACATCTAGCTCCGATCTTCACCGTACTTTTCTGGAGCAAGGCAAGTACACTCTACGGTCTTATACATTTCACTCTATCATGTGCTTCCTTGATGACACACTGTGACACGACATGTTTTTCTGGTGCTCATGTTCCTTGTTCTTATTACTTGTACCTGGGGAGGGGAAATATACTATTTATGTGACCAAACCCAAGAAACAACTCAAGTGTGTTTAGCTTAGACCCCGTATCGTGCATGCGGGTCCTAAGCCGTACCATTCATGTGCTTTCATGTACTTTCATGTGCTTTCATGTGTTTACCCCTAGCCGGTCACATACTTAGTTATATTTCAAATATTGTACACACATGTTCAGGAGATATATCATGTACTTAGTTCCTATGATTCCTGAGATACCATGTTCTTTCATGTTCTTACATACCATGTTCTTTCATGTACTTATACACCATGTTCTTTTTTGTACTTTACATACCATGTTCCTTTGTACTTTCATTTCATGATGTCTTGTTCATTACCTAGAACTGTACTTTGCTTCGCTCCTGAATAGGATATGTTACAGGTGAGTTGGAGGCTCTTTGCGACACTTATTATGGCCGAGAGCCAGTTGATGCAAGAGAGCTAGCTGGAGTTGCTCTTGACTTCGAGGCTGCAGAAGCCTAGAGCTTTACCATTAGCACTTTATATTTTTCCTTGTATTTGAGACTAGTAGACTCTATCTTTCATTTTGCTGGAATGTAATATATTCTGAGACTTGTACTTTACTCTGGGTTGGGGATACATTTATAGATGCTATGATTTCATACTTGTTCATGTTTATCTTGTTAGATTTTCCTAGTTTGGTACAGCTTACTTCGTCGTGTCTAACGACGAAGGCTGGGCGTGTCCGACTCGTGTCCGATTATTCTGGAGCGGATCGTGACATGTTTTTATTGGTGGCCCATGCAGGTCTTTCCTAATGGTACCTAGGTCTTAGCGTACTATTGGGGGACTTGATTACACTAGGGAAACTTGATCACAACATAGGAAAATTGGAAAATAAGGGTATATCAGGTTTATCAGGTTTATCAGGTGCTTTGATATTATAAAACATTGTTTATTAGGTTTTAGGGTTTGTCAATCAATGAAGTTTTCTTTCTATTACAGGATGGTCACTACGAGAAGACCGCGGATTAGCCTGGAGTTGTAGGCAGTTCGATCAGGCGTACCAGACGTTTCAGCAGATCAGCTTCCACCACCCCCTCCGATCTTTCCACCGCTACCCTCGACGATGATGTTTGATGGCGCTCAGGTGATGGCGATGTTCCAGCAGTTTATGGAGGCCCAGAATCACCAGGCTGTGCAGTTCAGAGAGGCTCAGAGTCAGCAAGCCGCACAGTTCAGAGCGACTGTCGTCGATGCACTCAGGACCAGAGAGCCGGCAGCGCCAGCTCACAGCACACGTGCATACCATGAGCACCGAAACCAGGGACGGCCAAGGATACCAGGAACCTCTGCCCGATGACTTCTGGGGCAACAAGGGGATCGTCTATGCAGACGAATTGGCTGGAGAATGCGAGAGTACTTGAAGATGGCACAGATTCTGATACCTGAAGGTGGAGGTGCTAGTATTCGACTCTTTGATTTGGTCAAGCTTAGTACCGGGAGGAGCCCCATTGGCCGAGCCTCAGGTGTCTTGGGCAGATTTCAAAACTCTGTTCAAGGAGAATTTTTCCCCGATGTGGAGCGGATGAGCTGAGGAAGCAGTTCAGACGCTGTAGCAGGACTATGACGTTGCACAGTACACTTCAGAGTTATTAGGCTCAGCAGGTTCGCAGAGAACCTATCAGCACCGGAGGACGAGCTTAGAGATTCAAGAAGGGTCTCACCAGGGAGCTACGACACGATGTGGCGATTAGTCAGGCAACAACGTATGCGAGCATCCTCAAGAATGCTCAGGCTGTAGAGAAGGAGTCAGATCCAAAGCTGAAGAGAGACCGAGACATGGGCAGGCAGCAGTTTCCAGGCACCAACAAAGAGGGTCCAGACTCAGATTCAGGCGAGGCCGCAGCAGCAGCATCACCGTCCAGCTAGAGCTCCTGTACATCAGCATTAGAGACAGCATCTGGCGAATAGTTATGTCTTTTTTCATCGCCCCGGACACCATATCGACGAGTGCCGTAAGAGGCTGGGACTTTGCCTCTTTTGCGGATCAGATGCACATCAGATGAGGGACTACGCTCAGGCTACAGCTAGACTGACAGGAGGACCTAGAGGAGCTGGAGGACCACCACCTGCACCATCCAGAGCTCTACCAGCTGCACCACAGAGAGGACCGGCTTTACCCACTCAGCAACAGAAGTTTACACAGCGTCAGCAGAGGGAAGATCGCAGCAGGGACGTGCTTACGTCATGGCTTAGTTACGGAGGACGAGGTGTGCCAGATGTGATCACAGGTTCTATACTTTTATATTTATTTCATGTCATTGTATTGTTTGATTCTGGAGCCACCCATAGCTTTGTATCATATGAGTTCTGCATAGACACGGCTTCACACCCAAGTCTACTAGGAGGAACTATCAGATTATGACAGGAGAAGGGGTAGTGCCAGTGAGTGAGATGGTGGATTGCCCTGTCACTATTGCTGGGAGGGAGATTAGAGCTCAACTTCTAGTGATGCCATTCCCCGAATTTGATATAGTCCTCGATATCGACTGAATGAGCGAGCAATTTGTCGTAATAGACTGCCATGAGGGGAAGGTGATCTTCAGCCCGTCAGGAGTTCCACCGTTCGAGATCAGCAGACGAGTTGTAGAGAGGCCAGAGGGAGTCTACTTCGGAGCAGTTACAGAAGACCAGGAGTTGCAGCATCCGTTGATTACAGAGTATCTAGATGTCTTCCCCGAGGAGTTACCAGGATTGCCGCCAGATCGAGACGTGGAGTTCAGCATCGACCTAGTGCCCGGATCAGCGCCGAAGTCTCAGCATTGCTACAAGATCAACCCAAAGGAAGCTGCAGAGTTGAAGGCCCAGATTGATGAGTTGGAGAGCAAGGGTTTTATTTGGTCCAGTGCTTCACCCTGGGGAGCATCGGTACTCTTCGTGCCCAAGATGGGACTGTGAGGATGTGTATTGATTACCGTGCACTCAATAACATCACCTTCAAGAATAAATACCCTTTGCCGCAGTTTGATGAATGTTTGACCATCTTAGTGGAGCGAGGGTCTTTTCCAAGATTGATCTTCGGTCGGGAATCACCAGATGAAGGTTCGGGAGCAGGATATTCCGAAGACAGCTTTCAACACTCGTTACGGCCGGTATGAGTTTCTGGTGATGCCGTTTAGACTCACCAATGCCCCAGCAGTGTTTATGAACTTAATAAATAAAGTTTTTCACAAGTATCTGGACAAGTTTTTCATAGTCTTCATTGACGACATCTTGATCTATTTGAAGACCAAGGAGGAGCATGTGGAGCACCTGCGGATCGTGTTGGAGATTTTACGGAAGGAGAAGCTGTACGGGAAACTCTCGAAGTGTGAGTTTTCTTGGACAGAGTGGAGTTCCAAGGGCATGTGGTAACTGGAGAGGGGATTTCTGTAGATCCCAAGAAGATTGAAGCAGTGGAAGCATGGGCACCTCCCAAGTCAGTAGCAGAGATTCGTAGTTTCCTGGGTCTAGCAGACTACAGGAAGTTTGTAAAGGATTTTGCCAGAATAGCAGAGCCGATGACCAAGCTTACACGGAAGGACGAGGAGTTTATTTGGAGCGACGCCTACCAATCAGCATTTAAAGAATTAAAGAGAAGACTCACGACAGCACCAGTTCTAGCTTTGCCATCTAGATCAGGAGGATTCATCATCTACAGCGATGCTTCAGGGAAAGGCTTGGAATGTGTGCTTGAGCAGAACAAGAGGGTCATTGCTTATGCTTCTAGACAGTTGAGGATTCATGAGAAGAATTACCCTACACATGACTTGGAGCTTACAGCAGTCATTTTTGCCTTGAAACTGTAGAAGCACTATTTATGGGAAGAGTGGACATATTCGCGGACCACAAAAGCCTGAAGTATGTTTTCACTCAGAAGGAGCTGAATATGAGGCGCAGATGGATGGAACTCATGAAGGATTTCGACATCAATCTGCAGTACCACCCTGGGAAGACGAATATGGTAGCAGATGCTCTCAGTCGATATCCTGTTGCTATGTTTCTCACTATGGACCGGCATCTATTAGAGGATCTTGAGAGCCTTGGGATTGAGATTGTTCTACCAGGAGTAAGGACAGCTGATGCACATGCAGATACAGTCAGGACTGATAGAGAAGATCAAGGAGACCCAGTTTTTTGATGAGGGACTCCGATGTCTCAGAGGCCAGGCAGAGGCAGGATCGACTTCACTATTGCGGAGTACAGATCCTTGAGGCACGGGAGCCAGTTGTGTGTGCCCAAGGATCTATGGGAGAAAGTGATGCAGGAAGCCCACCAGTCGCAGTATTCTATTCATCCTGGGTCTACCAAGATGTACAAGGATCTGCGAGAGTATGTTTGGTGGTACGGGATGAAAAGAGAGGTTGCCAGATTTGTTTTCAGATGCCTTGTGTGCCAGCAAGTCAAGGCAGAGTGCCAAAGACCAGCGGGTTACTCCAGCCTTTACCTATTCCGAAATGGAAGTGGGAACATATCACCATGGACTTTGTCTTTGGTTTACCGTGTACTCCCAGTGGCAAGGATGCTATTTGGGTGATCGTGGACAGACTGACGAAGTCTGCTCATTTCATTCCGTTCAAGGTTGGACTGTCGACCGAGAAGCTTGCCGACCTCTATATGCGGCAGATTATACGAATTCACAGAGTACCAGTAAGCATCATTTTAGACAGAGACAGTCGCTTCACATCACACTTCTGGAGGAGTCTAGCTGAGCTTGGGTTCACAGTTGAAGTTCAGCACCGCCTACCATCCACAGACAGACGGGCAGTCTGAGAGGACCATTCGGACACTGGAGGACATGTTGCAGGTTTACGTACTTGATTTTGGTGGTTCATGGAAGGATCATTTGCATCTAGTGGAGTTTGCCTATAACAACAGTTATCAGGCTAGCATCGAGATGACCCCGTTCGAGGCACTGTATGGACAGAGATGTCATACGCCTTTATCTTAGGACGACGTTGGCGAGAGAGCTTTGCTTGTCCCAGAGATGGTGGTTGACTCAACTGAGAAAGTCAGACTGATCAGGGAGCGCCTTAGAGTCACACAGGATTGGCAGAAGCACTGGGCGGACAGCAGACGGCCACTTGAGTTTGCGGTTAAGATAGAGTATTCCTGAAGATCTTGCCGACTAGGGGCGTCATCAGATTTGGCAGAGGCGAGAAGCTCAGTCCGAGATTCATCGGGACTTTCGACGTGACTGCACGAATTGGCGAGGTGGCATATCGACTAGCACTTCCAGCCAGCTTGGAGGGGGTACACGACGTCTTCCACGTGTCCAAGCTATGCTATATTTCGGACCCGAGCCATGTGGTGGACTACTCAGAGCTAGAGGTGGGTCCGAGTTTGACCTACGAGGAGCAGCCAGTGGAGATCCTTGACATGAGAGAGAAGCAGCTGCGGAACCAGACTATTCCAGTTGTCCGCGTCATGTGGAGACACCACTCTCCGGAAGAGTCCATATGGGAGCGCGAGGACGATATGCGGGAGCGCTATCCCAGCTTGTTTTTTGAGTGTACTTTGATATTGAGAATTTTAAATACAATAAAATGAATTGTGTTTGAACCTTCTTGGGATCTTGCTTTGAGATTGTTTTGGTTGCTCTCGAATTTCGAGGGCAAAATTTTTCAAGGGGGAGAGATTTGTAACTCCACCTTTCTAATATTTGGATTTTAATATATTATATATATAATATATATATATATAATATTATATATATATATATATATATATTATAAAATAATATATATTAATAATAATATATATATATTATTATATATATATATATATAATAAATTAATTAGATTCATTTATTAATATGTAAAGTTATATTAATTATCTCTTTATGTTTAGCCAATGGGCTTCCATCTGATTTAATTACTTATTTTTAAATTATTCAGCCCATTATTTCGTTTATTGACCAGCCCATTATTTCCTTTCCTTATTCAGCCCACTGGTTTTAGTTGTTCACTTAAGTTTATTTGAGGAAAGAGGGAGCATGTGCATTGCACAGCTCAGTCTCTTCCCTTCTCTAATAACATGTGAGCCGTTAGTAATTTTGAAATCCCAACGATTTCCTTTCCTCACTGAGTATGTGCTGGCAAATCCTTGGCGCCAAACCTTGCGTGAGTCTCAAGCCGATCAACCTATTTAACCCTTCCTTCAGGTCAGTACTGCCAAATTGTTCATTCCTTTCCTTCCTCAATGCAAAGTTCTCGAGCTTAATTTGAAGAGATTGGCCATGGCAAAGTGACACTGGGCTCTTGAGTTGTAGCAAATCCTCCTTCGATCATTCATCTGATTGATTCGTGCTTTCAATTTGGGCAAATTCGTGTAAGAGTTTCTGATCATCGATCGAATGTCTTTTTATAAATTTTCCTTTGAGTTTGAATTGATTTTTCACTGTTGATTTTCTAAGATCCATTCCTTCCTTGATGAATGACCTTAAAGAGATGATCGATCTGAACTGAGTTCTTCCCAATACCTCTTTGAGTAGTTGATCTGTTGACCTAATCATCCGATCGACCAACTGTTCTGGATGATGACGCTGACGTTGGGTTTCAGCAATCAAAGAGGTGAGGAATTCATTATATGTAAGTTTAGATCGGTTTATTCAATTCCTAAATTCTTTGTAATGAGATCAGTGTCAGGATCTGATCAATTCATCCCTCCTTGAAACAGGTTAATTATTGTTGTGATTGAGGGTCCGATCGATTATTGGTAATTGTTAGTCTATAAATTCTTTAGATTATCGTTTGATCCATGTTAAACTTTTGATTTCTGATGTTGTTCGATCATTCGATCGATCAACCCTTGTTCCTTCATGTGTGGATTCTTCAGTCGAAGGCTGTTGAACAGAGGATCAGTCGCGAACCAAGTATTTCACGTATACTGCCAATTCGGTTCTTCAACATCAATCTGTAAGTGTTGGTTTCCTGTGGTTGGATTTGAGTATTTGTGTTCGGGAGTATTAGCATGCTCTTGAGCTTTTGAGATTTCTTCGAGTTCATCAAATCTGATATCGGAGTTTATTAATAAACTCTTAAATCGAATTTTGTATCAGACAGAAGATTGATATCGAAGATTTGGTTGGTCATCATTCTCAGGTAAATTCTTTAACTGATATATATTTTTTAGGAATACATTGTCATATTGATATGTGGTATTACAATTATCAGTAGGAATGAGAGTTGTGAAGGATTAGTCAGTACTCCTTAGCATACTAATTTGTGGATGTTGTATCCTGAACTTGAATGTGAGAAGGTACATGATGACAGTGGTATTTTCATTTGAAGTTAATATTGAAGGGTAATTTCCAGTGGGGGTTGAACTTAACTGTTTCAAGAGTGGATAATTCTCTAGTTTAATTGATGTTGTTAGGAGAGTTCCTTATGACAGTTGGATTTTAGTATTCATTTTCCTCATCTGTTAGCTGTTTTCACTAGTTGCATTTCGATATTAATTGGAGTTTCCTCATTGAATGGCATATAGCCTGACCCTATGAATACATTGGTTGATCTCAATAAGCCTTCAGGAGGGAAACTGAAGTTTAGAATGTTTAGGTAGTAACCTGAGCTAATAGTGTGATTGACATTTAGAATGATTTGCCTAAGTTCAGCTCTTTTGAGTATTCAGGGGATCACCTTGGATTATAAGGAGGATGCTGCAGGTTACAGAACAGTTTTGACCTGCACATTGTGGTAGTGTTAAGACTGACTTGTATCAAGATTAACTTTGACTGATGTATACCACTCCTGAATCAGGAATGACATTAGGAATGACTTTAGGAATTTACCCTGAAATTGAGTGTGGACTGTTGAAGAACCTGAGATTGACTTGTTTTAGTCCTATTTAAGACAGAATGTTATCTGAGATTGAAGGATCACCTTCAGGAAAATATTTTTAGGCAATTAGACTGGTATGTATCAGTCTTAGCAAGGACTGATTCATGTCAGTAATTTTATTTGGACTGAATTGAATCCAGGTCATAATTAAGACTGGTAATATATCAGCTTGGGACTAATTTGTAGCAGTGTTTACCAGGACTAAGAAATCAGTTGTCCTAACTAAGATGGTCTGTACCATGCCTTGTAAGGCTGAGTAATACCAGTATTTGATTAGGATTGATGTGGGTCCCTAACTGAAACTGGGAGTGTGGACTGTAGAAATGAATGTCCAGGTAGCTTTCTAAGCTTTACTATTCAACAGAGTGTCTCTGTAAAACCCCTAAATTCTACTATAGTTTTTTTATTATTTATTTTTATAATTTTGTAATTATTTTAAATTTATGGTGTACAAGTTCGCGTACTCATATTTGTACGTCACGCGCAAATTACGTTTTGTAATTGTTCGTCGAGTGCGAATATGTACGAGATACATATATTTGGAATTTATTTTTAAAATATAGCTTTCAATAAATATGATAAATAATATATTTTGCGCCACAATAGAATTTTTCAAATTCGTATAATTTAATATGTCGTAAAGGATATTTACTTTATTATACAAATATAAATGGTGGCTTTGAAAACTATGTTTCGAGGCAAATATTCTTTTGCATATGAAGTACACGTATTTAAATTTATTTTCGAAATTAATTAAATACTATTATTTATTAATTAGAAAATTTATGTTTAAATTAGTTTATTATGAATAAATAAGAATTTAGTTTTATCAAATTTTTTATGAGTTTTCAAATTTAATAGAAAGATTTATCTAGTTTAAATATATTGGAAGATATTCCTTTTTGATTCAAAATATGATTTAAATAAATAAAGTAATTATCTAATATGGGATTTAAATCCTCCCAATTCTATCCAACTGGGAATTCCCACCTCCTATAAAAGGAGAGGTAGTCTTCCATAATTTTCTCTATATCCACAGATTGTGCATCGTGTCTGTGCCTCCCATACACTATATTTCCCCTATATACAAATACAGATCTCCTCTCCGTGTCTGACATGACGGACACCACTTTGTCTCTGTGTGTCACGCAGGACACGATTCTAGTTCCCGACACAACCCCCGACATCACCCAAACCTATCCTAAACCTGTCGTCCCCCTGCCACTCTTCCTGTCCACCCAGCACTGCCTCCTCATCTCGCCTACTCCTGCTCCTTTTTTATGTCGTCTGCCACACCACCACAGATTCCGTCCATCGCCATCACCTTCCCCATCACCCATGTTCTCGGACACCCAATCCCGAAACCACCGCCACCTGAATCAGTAGCCACAATCCCCGACCACCATACCACCGGCTACCCACTCCGGCCACTCCGGCCAAGCCAGCCACCCCGGCCTCCCCACACACAACTCCACCCCGGCCAATTCATTGCCACACAGAAAACCCAAAGAACACCAGAAAAAAAAAAGAGAAGGGGAAACCCTAAAACATCACCTGAGCTCCGTCGGCCACCACGTCCGTCCGTCGCCTCTGGAGGTCGTCGTTCGCCGCTGGACTCGTGTGCCCGCTTCCGCCTCCCGCAAGCCAGCTGTCCTCTGCTACGCCGCCACGACCACCCGCCAAGAGTGCCTGTGTCGGGCTCCGCCAGGCGTTCGTCGCCGTGCCGACAGCAACACCACGGGCGCCGCGGCTACCGGTGAACCGCCCCCATCGTTCCCTAGGTGCCAGCATCCGTCGGAGGAAGCTGGTAAGACCCGTTCCTCCTTGAACTCCGTCTCCCCGCAACCCCCTGTGCGACTGCGCCGGCAAACGCGCGCCGGTGAGCTCAGTCCGGCCGCCGCCTCCTCCCAGCCGGACCCCGCGCGCCACTCCGGTAATCCCCTCTCCGAACCCCCCTTTCCTATCTCTCTCTCTCTCTCACTGGGAAATTTTTGGGAACGGAAAAGAGGCTTTGTTGTATTGTTTTTTTATTTCCTTTATCATTTTTTTTTATATATTTTATTATTATTATTATTATATTATTATTATTATTTATTATATATTATTATTTATGATAGAGAAAGTGGTAGTATAGTTTTAGGGTTTTATGATTATTATTATTACTATTATTATTATTATTATATTATTATTATTAATGTTGTCAAAATTGTTAGCATTATTCTTATTATTATTATATTATTATTATTTTATTATTATTTGTACTATTAATATTGTTATTATTTCAGTAACTTAACAATATTTCTATCAAATTTCAAAATATTTTTTATATACTAAAATATTTTTCTCGACTCATATAGATTTCTATCTGACCAGATATAGCTCTTGGTATAAATGATTAAGAAATATTTTTAAATATTATATATCTTAATACAGTTTCCACCTAAACCCTATTTTATGACTAGTAGTTTTTCTTTGAACAAACAAAATGTACATTTCAAATATATCTTCAAGTATCATCGTAAAATTTATTTTTAGTAATAAATAATAGTTCCCTATCTATAAATTGTATTTGATAAAATTATTTTCTAAAAACTACCAAAATATGTTTTAAGTATAAATACTTTTTTCTTCGCAAAGTTTTCAACTATCGTCAAGTGTGAGCATGACCGACCATATCTCCTATTTTCCCACAAATTTGGACATACTCATCGACCTTGACTATTGGACAAATAGGACTTGTCGAAGCATCACACTACCCCAGGTGACCCAGCAGACAAAACACCTTGCCTTTACTGTTTAAATTCCTGCTCAATATCATGCATGTTTTATTTATTTTCAAGTTATTTCTTTTTAAATTATATGTAGATGCAAATTACTATATTTTATGCAATTGGCTTAGAGTTAAGAGACTACCATCAAATTTAGTGTGTCTCATTGACTTGTCACGATTGTACACGAGTTGTGTGAGAGTTGTGAGTATCATATAGAGGTCACTTGCGTGTGGGTTGATCCCCCGTACGCATGCATAGGAACTGTCAATATATGCATGTTAGAAGACTTGACAGTTATCTATTATAAAACATTATGGTGGAAACGATACGTGTTTGTGTGTCGTGGTTACGACACCGTATAGTATCATTGGGGGGGAGGGGACAGCTACTAGCGTAGGGGCTACATTTACTTTTACACACATTTGGGAGATAGTGTCTCGGATGAGCGCTACGTGTTACCCGGCCGATAGTGTCTCGGATGAGCGCTACTTGTTGGCCACTCTTTATTACTTGCTTGTGACAGCCCCTGCGTAGAACGTTGTCCTCTAAAGTGCAATCCATAGAATGGTTAGGAACCTTTACTCATGCATACTTTTCGATTGAGCGTTATTATTCAGTTTATTGGCATGATATTATGTGTCTTGTTACGTCCCTCTGAGGACCTGGTGATCTCTCCAGGTGTGTGTTTCATGATTCTTCCAGGTGCTCTAGCTAAGGCCATTCCTTCCTTCATGATGATTGCTCTTGGACTCGTCACTAGCTCTCGCTTGCTCAATTCTTTCCTTGTATATTTTTCCATATTTAATTTAGTTGGTAGTGGATTTGTCTCCGCCCAACTATTGTGTACATGACAAACTCAAAGTTGCTTTTATATCATTATTTATTTTCGTGGATGAGATTTAGTGTCTTGGCTTTCTATATTTACAGTTTATGTGTACATACGAGCCGTATATTTACTCGTATGTATACAGCTGGCATGATACATTTCTAGTCCTACTATTTTTGGAACTGGGGCGTTATATGTTTTTGTGGTGGCCCATGCAGGTCGAGTTTGCCGTTTCGGTTACATGACTGTACCGAACGGGCCTGCAATATAGGATTAGAGTCTAGAATCTCATCCACCTACTTGACACCCTTTCTTGACTTCAAATTCTGAACTCTCGTTCGACCTTCTTGATTTGCATCTTGCTTGAGCTCTTCCTACCGTAATCCTTATTTCCATACTTGATAGGAAGATGACTACACTAGTATATGCTCATAGGTTAAACACATGGCTGAAGGATTACATTGACCATTAATATGCATTGAGATTTTAATTGAGTCATAAAGGTATTATTTTTCTAGAAATATGATCTTAAGGATTAGTTAATTCCAAGTTGGGTAGTAGCATATTACCGCCTTCAAAGGATAGTTAGAATTTTATTATTACAAGGTGGTATACACAAGAGGATAGCTAGATCGAGAAAATAAATTTTTGATTTACGATTTTTTTTTTTGAAATGGTGAAATAGTTATGATTTATTAGGGATATGAAATCGATTGAGAAATAACTTAAGCTTTTATATTGTGATGCATGATTTACGGTTAACTTTAAAAGTTGGATTGTAATATTATAAAGTTTATCTCGCGATTATTTAAGGAGTTTTAATTATGATTTTTAGACAACTAGAGAAGACAAAAGTTTAGTTTGAGAGAGCTTGAGGTTTAAAATTGAGTCGTACGATTTATAAGTTTATTTAATTTTGAGTTGAAGAAAATGATGGTAAAATTTTGTTTAAATATTTGGAAGATATGAAAGCGACTTTGAAGGAAGATTTAAAATTTAAATTGTGTCATATGATCTATGATTTAAAAAGTTACTTAGATTTCAAGTTTAAAGCCTTGATTATGGATATTTAAATTTTGGTATAAAAAAAGATTTAATTTGAGTTACATGATTTGCGATTGATGAAACGGGCTAAGAGTTATTCTCGAGGTATATTTGAGAATTGGAAAATTTTAAAAAGTGATGGCTTATTATGAAATTTTAGTTGTGCCGCATTAAATATGATGAAGGTTATTTGGAATTTATTTAAAGGAAATTAAACTTTAAGTTATGATTAAATACTTGATGGAGTATCTTGAGATTTTATTTCAAAACTGTTGAGGAACTTAAAATTTGAAATTTGATCATATATTGGTAGAGGACCAAGAAGCAAGCAAGTCACCCTAATGGATACAAGTATTCCTCATTAATTGCCATGATAGTTGTATATACTCGAGTGTAGTTAAGTCATCTGCCAAACTTTGTGAAGATATCTCAATCTTGACTCACTCGACATTTTCTCAAATCTAGATTTTATCGTGACCTTCTAACCAATTGAAACTTGAGAAATGATTAGATTGTTCCTTGATCGTATTTCATCTAAGTGGCTATCATATCTCTAGAAACTTTATTCCTAACTTATTTTAACCTTGATCTACTAGAAACTGAATTGTCTTTATTTCATGCTTTAACTTGGTCATTTATTTTGTGCGTTAATCATTATCTCATGAACTCTCACTTTTTATTTTAAATTCTTTTGTGCCCTTTACCGTGACTTGGATATTTGGAGCACAACACTAGACTTTTCCATCCAACAAACTTCATATGCAAGACCTAGACGAGCTCACCTTCATGTAGGTATATCACGTGCCACTCAAATACTTCTCCTTGTATTCTATTTCATGATACGACTTTCGGGTTATAAAGACTAAACTATAACTCTTACCATGGTACCGATATGGACTCAACCTCGACTCAATTTTTTTCTTTCGACCTAATATATGATTGCGATCTGTTAAATCCCTTAAATGCATAACCTCGCATTTTATCTTGACTGCTTAACCCTTGTCATTTATTTTCATGTCTAATCTCGATTCACTTAGACACATAACATCTTTCGCTCTTCAATATTGCAACCCTTACTCTTTTCCCTTCTCACTAAATTGCTTGTCATATTTCACCTAGATTCCTCTATGGTTTATGCAATTTTGCTCATGTTATGATTTCCTTGCTCGAAGAAAAAAAAAATTTGATCATGACAATCTTGGGTTAGTAGAGGTTAGATTGGAGAACCCCACAACATGGATAAATAATGTAGAGGTTAAGATAATTACGAGATTATGAGGTATAGATGGGCATGAATGAAAATTTGCGATAAATCTGAATAGATGAGGTAAGGAATGATATATTATGTTTGACGAAACACTCAAGGATAAATAGACTTCACTAATTTCAAACTTTGTTTTAAGGTAACTAAATATCGAGTGAAGAATCGTCTAAAGTGTTGGTGGTTTAAGAACCAAATTTATATATAAAATTTAGGGATGCAAATTTTTGATAAAGACAATGTTGTCGTTATGATGATATTATTTTTCAAGGATAACCAATTGTTGAAGAAAGAAACCTTTATATTTTTTATTAAGTTCTAAAATGATTATGAATAAGAAGTTAAGATGAGTTTCATTTCTACCATCAAGAAACTGAGATTGTTGAATTCAAATTTTTGAGAGAGACTAATAAATATTATAGAAAATTTTCAATTATGATGATAGAAGATTGAGTTATGAAGGTATACTGTTAGTTTTCAAGATTTATCGAACATTGTAGACGGACTTTTATTTTTGAATCTATGGATGCATTGTACATTAACCAATAAGTACAAATTTGTAGTAAGAAGGTTTTAACTTTTACTTGGGCCAAATTGGTTGAAGGTTTTGGAATTTTAATTTTAGAGAAAATTATAACTTGGGAAGATATATAAGTGAGCTAGTATAATAGAGATTATGGAATTCTAAATTTGAGACTATTGAAATTCTATGATGAGATAGAGGAAGTTAGAGTACATTTATAATCATATTTGTTTTTGATAAATTTTTAAGGGGACGTGGAACGGAAGTAAATTTTGGAAAGAACGATTTATGATTAGAGAGATTACATGAATATTGATTAAGGAGTTTATTACCTACTTATGAGGTTGTCCCTTTTTAAGGTTAATGTTAAGGTGATTGAGCTTAGTCATTAATTGATTATCATATACATGATCGTAATCTAAAACCATCAAAAAAAATTCTAGTCGATCAAATGACACATTGCCATTGAAATGTCACTCGCCTCCTCGACGAATATTTCGTTTACATTCTCGTGATCTCGTACATCTATTCGAATAAATTCTTTCCATCCCCTTCGCCTTACCTACCCTAATTACACCTAAATTTCGAGGACGAAATTCTTTTAAGTTGGGTAGAATGTAAAACCCCTAAATTCTACTATAGTTTTTTTTTAAAAATTTTATAATTATTTTAAATTTATGGCATACAAGTTCGCGTACTCCTATTTGTACGTCACGTGCAAATTACATTTTGTAATTGTTCGTCGAGTGCGAATATGTACGAGGTACATATATTTAGAATTTATTTTTAAAATATAGCTTTCAATAATATTTGATAAATAATATATTTTGTGCCACAATAGAATTTTTCAAATTCGTATAATTTAATATGTCGTAAAGGATATTTATTTTATTATACAAATATAAATGGTTGCTTTGAAAACTATGTTTCGAGGCAAATATTCTTTTGCATATGAAGTACACAAATTTAAATTTATTTTCGAAATTAATTAAATACTATTATTTATTAATTGGAAAATTTATGTTTAAATTAGTTTATTATGAATAAATCGGTATTTGGTTTTATCAAATTTTTATGAGTTTTCAAATTTAATAGAAAGATTTATCTAGTTTAAATATATTGGAAGATATTCCTTTTTGATTCAAAATGTGATTTAAATAAATAAAGTAATTATCTAATGCGGGATTTAAATCCTTCCAATTCTATCCAACTGGGAATTCTCACCTCCTATAAAAGGTGAGGTACTCTTCCATAATTTTCTCCATATCCACAGATTGTGCATCGTGTCTGTGCCTCCCATACACTATATTTCCCTCATTACAAATATAGATCTCCTCTCCGTGTCCGACATGTCGGACACCACTTTGTCTCTGTGTGTCACGCAGGACACGATTCTAGTTCCCGACACAACCCCCGACATCACCCAAACCTATCCTAAACCTGTCGTCCCCCTGCCACTCTTCCTGTCCACCCAGCACCGCCGTCATCATCTCGCCTACTCCCGCTCCTTTTCCCTGTCGTCTGCAACACCACCACAGATTTCGTCCATCGCCATCACCTTCCCCATCACCCATGTTCTCGGACACCCAATCCCGAAACCACCGCCACCTGAATCAGTAGCCACAATCCCCGACCACCATACCACCGGCTACCCACTCCGGCCACTCCGGCCAAGCCAGCCACCCCGGCCTCCCCACACACAACTCCACCCCGGCCAATTCATTGCCACACAGAAAACCCAAAGAACACCAGAAAAAAAAGAGAAGGGGAAACCCTAAAACATCACTAAGCTCCGTCGGCCACCACGTCCGTCCGTCGCCTCTGGAGGTCGTCGTTCGCCGCTGGACTCGTGCGCCCGCTTCCGCCTCCCGCAAGCCAGCCTGTCCTCTGCTACGCCGCCACGACCACCCGCCAAGTGTGCCTGTGTCGGGCTCCGCCAGGCGTTCGTCGCCGTGCCGACAGCAACACCACGGGCGCCGCGGCTACCGGTGAACCGCCCCCATCGTTCCTAGGTGCCAGCATCCGTCGGAGGAAGCTGGTAAGACCCATTCCTCCTTGAACTCTGTCTCCCCGCAACCCCCTGTGCGACTGCGCCGGCGAACGCGCGCCGGTGAGCTCAGTCCGGCCGCCGCCTCCTCCCAGCCGGACCCCGCGCGCCACTCCGGTAATCCCCTCTCCGAACCCCCCCTTTCCTATCTCTCTCTCTCTCTCTCACTGGGAAATTTTTGGGAACGGAAAAGAGGCTTTGTTGTATTGTTTTTTTATTTCCTTTATCATTTTATTTTTATATATATTATTATTATTATTATTATTATTATTATTATTATTATTATTATTATTATTATTATTATTATTTATGATAGAGAAAGTGGTAGTATAGTTTTAGGGTTTTATGATTATTATTATTATTATTATTATTATTATTATTATTATTATTATTATTATTAATGTTGTCAAAATTGTTAGCATTATTCTTATTATTATTATTATTATTATTATTATTATTATTATTATTATTATTATTATTATTATTATTATTATTATTTGTACTATTAATATTGTTATTATTATTTCAGTAACTTAACAAATATTTCTATCAAATTTCAAAATATTTTTTTATATACTAAAATATTTTTCTCGACTCATATAGATTTCTATCTGACCAGATATAGCTCTTGGTATAAATGATTAAGAAATATTTTTAAATATTTATATATCTTAATACAGTTTCCACCTAAACCCTATTTTATGACTAGTAGTTTTTCTTTGAACAAACAAAATGTACATTTCAAATATATCTTCAAGTATCATCGTAAAATTTATTTTTAGTAATAAAATAATAGTTCCCTATCTATAAATTGTATTTGATAAAATTATTTTCTAAAAACTACCAAAATATGTTTTAAGTATAAATACTTTTTTCTTCGCAAAGTTTTCAACTATCGTCAAGTGTGAGCATGACCGACCATATCTCCTATTTTCCCACAAATTTGGACATACACATCGACCTTGACTATTGGACAAATAGGACTTGTCGAAGCATCACACTACCCCAGGTGACCCAGCAGACAAGACACCTTGCCTTTACTGTTTAAATTCCTGCTCAATATCATGCATGTTTTATTTATTTTCAAGTTATTTCTTTTTAAATTATATGTAGATGCAAATTACTATATTTTATGCAATTGGCTTAGAGTTAAGAGACTACCATCAAATTTAGTATGTCTCATTGACTTGTCACGATTGTACACGAGTTGTGTGTGAGAGTTGTGAGTATCATATAGAGGTCACTTGCGTGTGGGTTGATCCCCCGTACGCATGCGTAGGAATAACTGTCAATATATGCATGTTAGAAGACTTGACAGTTATCTATTATAAAACATTATGGTGGAAACGATACGTGTTTGTGTGTCGTGGTTACGACACACGTATAGTATCATTGGGGGGGAGGGGACAGCTACTAGCGTAGGGGCTACATTTACTTTTACACACATTTGGGAGATAGTGTTTCGGATGAGCGCTACGTGTTACCCGGCCGATAGTGTCTCGGATGAGCGCTACTTGTTGGCCACTCTTTATTACTTGCTTGTGACAGCCCCTGCGTAGAACGTTGTCCTCTAAAGTGCAATCCACATAGAATGGTTAGGAACCTTTACTCATGCATACTTTTCGATTGAGCGTTATTATTCAGTTTATTGGCATGATATTATGTGTCTTGTTACGTCCCTCTGAGGACCTGGTGATCTCTCCAGGTGTGTGTTTCATGATTCTTCCAGGTGCTCTAGCTAAGGCCATTCCTTCCTTCATGATGATTGCTCTTGGACTCGTCACTAGCTCTCGCTTGCTCAATTCTTTCCTTGTATATTTTTCCATATTTAATTTAGTTGGTAGTGGATTTGTCTCCGCCCAACTATTGTGTACATGACAAACTCAAAGTTGCTTTTATATCATTATTATTTTCGTGGATGAGATTTAGTGTCTTGGCTTTCTATATTTACAGTTTATGTGTACATACGAGCCGTATATTTACTCGTATGTATACAGCTGGCATGATACATTTCTAGTCCTACTATTTTTGGAACTGGGGGCGTTATATGTTTTTGTGGTGGCCCATGCAGGTCGAGTTTGCCGTTTCGGTTACATGACTGTACCGAACGGGCCTGCAATATAGGATTAGAGTCTAGAATCTCATCCACCTACTTGACACCCTTTCTTGACTTCAAATTCTGAACTCTCGTTCGACCTCCTTGATTTGCATCTTGCTTGAGCTCTTCCTACCGTAATCCTTATTTCCATACTTGATAGGAAGATGACTACACTAGTATATGCTCATAGGTTAAACACATGGCTGAAGGATTACATTGACCATTAATATGCATTGAGATTTTAATTGAGTCATAAAGGTATTATTTTTCTAGAAATATGATCTTAAGGATTAGTTAATTCCAAGTTGGGTAGTAGCATATTACCGCCTTCAAAGGATAGTTAGAATTTTATTATTACAAGGTGGTATACACAAGAGGATAGCTAGATCGAGAAAATAAATTTTTGATTTACGAATTTTTTTTTTGAAATGGTGAAATAGTTATGATTTATTAGGGATATGAAATCGATTGAGAAATAACTTAAGCTTTTATATTGTGATGCATGATTTACGGTTAACTTTAAAAGTTTGGATTGTAATATTATAAAGTTTATCTCGCGATTATTTAAGGAGTTTAATTATGATTTTTAGACAACTAGAGAAGACAAAAGTTTAGTTTGAGAGAGCTTGAGGTTTAAAATTGAGTCGTACGATTTATAAGTTTATTTAATTTTGAGTTGAAGAAATGATGGTAAAATTTTGTTTAAATATTTGGAAGATATGAAAGCGACTTTGAAGGAAGATTTAAAATTTAAATTGTGTCATATGATCTATGATTTAAAAAGTTACTTAGATTTCAAGTTTAAAGCCTTGATTATGGATATTTAAATTTTGGTATAAAAAAAGATTTAATTTGAGTTACATGATTTGCGATTGATGAAACGGGCTAAGAGTTATTCTCGAGGTATATTTGAGAATTGGAAAATTTTAAAAAGTGATGGCTTATTATGAAATTTTAGTTGTGCCGCATTAAATATGATGAAGGTTATTTGGAATTTATTTAAAGAAAATTAAACTTTAAGTTATGATTAAATACTTGATGGAGTATCTTGAGATTTTATTTCAAAACTGTTGAGGAACTTAAAATTTGAAATTTGATCATATATTGGTAGAGGACCAAGAAGCAAGCAAGTCACCCTAATGGGATACAAGTATTCCTCATTAATTGCCATGATAGTTGTATATACTCGAGTGTAGTTAAGTCATCTGCCAAACTTTGTGAAGATATCTCAATCTTGACTCACTCGACATTTTCTCAAATCTAGATTTTATCGTGACCTTCTAACCAATTGAAACTTGAGAAATGATTAGATTGTTCCTTGATCGTATTTCATCTAAGTGGCTATCATATCTCTAGAAACTTTATTCCTAACTTATTTTACCTTGATCTACTAGAAACTGAATTGTCTTTATTTCATGCTTTAACTTGGTCATTTATTTTGTGTGTTAATCATTATCTCATGAACTCTCACTTTTTATTTTAAATTCTTTTGTGCCCTTTACCGTGACTTGGATATTTGGAGCACAACACTAGACTTTTCCATCCAACAAACTTCATATGCAAGACCTAGACGAGCTCACCTTCATGTAGGTATATCACGTGCCACTCAAATACTTCTCCTTGTATTCTATTTTCATGATACGACTTTCGGGTTATAAAGACTAAACTATAACTCTTACCATGGTACCGATATGGACTCAACCTCGACTCGATTTTTTTCTTTCGACCTAATATATGATTGCGATCTGTTAAATCCCTTAAATGCTTAACCTCGCATTTTATCTTGACTGCTTAACCCTTGTCATTTATTTTTATGTCTAATCTCGATTCACTTAGACACATAACATCTTTCGCTCTTCAATATTGCAACCCTTACTCTTTTCCCTTCTCACTAAATTGCTTGTCATATTTCACCTTGATTCCTCTATGATTTATGCAATTTTGCTCATGTTATGATTTCCTTGCTCGAAGAAAAAAAAATTTTGATCATGACAATCTTGGGTTAGTAGAGGTTAGATTGGAGAACCCCACAACATGGATAAATAATGTAGAGGTTAAGATAATTACGAGATTATGAGGTATAGATGGGCATGAATGAAAATTTGCGATAAATCTGAATAGATGAGGTAAGGAATGATATATTATGTTTGACGAAACACTCTAGGATAAATAGACTTCTCTAATTTCAAACTTTGTTTTAAGGTAACTAAATATCGAGTGAAGAATCGTCTAAAGTGTTGGTGGTTTAAGAACCAAATTTATATATAAAATTTAGGGATGCAAATTTTTGATAAAGACAATGTTGTCGTTATGATGATATTATTTTTCAAGGATAACCAATTGTTGAAGAAAGAAACCTTTATATTTTTTATTAAGTTCTAAAATGATTATGAATAAGAAGTTAAGATGAGTTTCATTTCTACCATCAAGAAACTGAGATTGTTGAATTCAAATTTTTGAGAGAGACTAATAAATATTATAGAAAATTTTCAATTATGATGATAGAAGATTGAGTTATGAAGGTATACTGTTAGTTTTCAAGATTTATCGAACATTGTAGACGGACTTTTATTTTTGAATCTATGGATGCATTGTACATTAACCAATAAGTACAAATTTGTAGTAAGAAGGTTTTAACTTTTACTTGGGCCAAATTGGTTGAAGGTTTTGGAATTTTAATTTTAGAGAAAATTATAACTTGGGAAGATATATAAGTGAGCTAGTATAATAGAGATTATGGAATTCTAAATTTGAGACTATTGGAAATTCTATGATGAGATAGAGGAAGTTAGAGTACATTTATAATCATATTTGTTTTTGATAAATTTTTAAGGGGACGTGGAACGGAAGTAAATTTTGGAAAGAACGATTTATGATTAGAGAGATTACATGAATATTGATTAAGGAGTTTATTACCTACTTATGAGGTTGTCCCTTTTTAAGGTTAATGTTAAGGTGATTGAGCTTAGTCATTAATTGATTATCATATACATGATCGTAATCTAAAACCATCAAAAAAAATTCTAGTCGATCAAATGACACATTGCCATTGAAATGTCACTCGCCTCCTCGACGAATATTTCGTTTACATTCTCGTGATCTCGTACATCTATTCGAATAAATTCTTTCCATCCCCTTCGCCTTACCTACCCTAATTACACCTAAATTTCGAGGACGAAATTCTTTTAAGTTGGGTAGAATGTAAAACCCCTAAATTCTACTATAGTTTTTTTTTATAAATTTTGTAATTATTTTAAATTTATGGCATACAAGTTCGCGTACTCCTATTTGTACGTCACGTGCAAATTACATTTTGTAATTGTTCGTCGAGTGCGAATATGTACGAGGTACATATATTTAGAATTTATTTTTAAAATATAGCTTTCAATAATATATGATAAATAATATATTTTGTGCCACAATAGAATTTTTCAAATTCGTATAATTTAATATGTCGTAAAGGATATTTATTTTATTATACAAATATAAATGGTTGCTTTGAAAACTATGTTTCGAGGCAAATATTCTTTTGCATATGAAGTACACAAATTTAAATTTATTTTCGAAATTAATTAAATACTATTATTTATTAATTGGAAAATTTATGTTTAAATTAGTTTATTATGAATAAATCGGTATTTGGTTTTATCAAATTTTTATGAGTTTTCAATTTAATAGAAAGATTTATCTAGTTTAAATATATTGGAAGATATTCCTTTTTGATTCAAAATGTGATTTAAATAAATAAAGTAATTATCTAATGCGGGATTTAAATCCTTCCAATTCTATCCAACTGGGAATTCCCACCTCCTATAAAAGGTGAGGTACTCTTCCATAATTTTCTCTATATCCACAGATTGTGCATCGTGTCTGTGCCTCCCATACACTATATTTCCCTCATTACAAATATAGATCTCCTCTCCGTGTCCGACATGTCGGACACCACTTTGTCTCTGTGTGTCACGCAGGACACGATTCTAGTTCCCGACACAACCCCGACATTACCCAAACCTATCCTAAACCTGTCCCCCTGCCACTCTTCCTGTCCACCCAGCACCGCCGTCATCATCGCCTACTCCCGCTCCTTTTCCCTGTCGTCTGCAACACCACCACAGATTTCGTCCATCGCCATCACCTTCCCCATCACCCATGTTCTCGGACACCCAATCCCGAAACCACCGCCACCTGAACCAGTAGCCACAATCCCCGACCACCATACCACCGGCTACCCACTCCGGCCAAGCCAGCCTCCCCGACCTCCCCTCACACAACTCCACCCCGGCCAAATCATTGCGACACCGAAAACCCACAGAACACCAGAAAAAGAAAGAGGGGGAAACCCTAAAACATCACCTGAGCTCCGTCGGCCACCACGCCTGTCCGCCGCCTCTGGAGGCCACCGTTCGCCGCTGGACCCGTGCGCCCGCTTCCGTCTTCCGCAAGCCAGCCTGTCCTCTGCTACGCTTCCATGACCACCCGCCAAGTGTGCCTGTGTCTAGCTTCGCCAGGCGTTCGTCGTCGTACCGGCAGCAACACCACGGGCGCCGCGGCTACCGGCAAACCGCCCCTATCGCCTCCCTAGGTGCCAGCATCCGCCGGAGGAAGCTGGTATGACCCGTTCCTCGAACTCTGTCTCCCCGCAGCCCCCTGGGTGACTGCACCGGCGAATACGCGCCGATGAGCTCAGCCCGGCCGCCACCTCCTCCCAGCCAGACCCCGTGCGCCACTCCGGTAATCCCCTCTTCGACCCCCCTTTCCTATCTCTCGCTCTCTCTCTCTCACTGGGAAATTTTTGGGAACGGAAAAGAGGTTTGTTGTATGTTTTTTTATTACCTTTATCATTTTATATATATTATTATTATTATTATTATTATATTATTATTATTATTTATGATAGAGAAAGTGGTAGTATAGTTTTAGGGTTTTATGATTATATTATTTTATTATTATTATTATTATTATATTATTATTATTAGTATTATAATGCTGTCAAAATTGTTAGCATTATGATTATTATATATTATTATTATTATTATTATTAGTATTATATATTATTATTATTATTATTATTTTGTTAAATATTATTTGTACTATTAATATTTTTTATTATTTCAGTAACTTAACAAATATTTCTATCAAATTTCAAAATAGTTTTTTTTTTTATATACTAAAATATTTTTCTCGACTCATATGGATTTCTATCTGACCAGATATAGCTCTTGGTATAAATGATTAAGAAATATTTTCAAATATTTATATATCTTAATACAGTTTCCACCTAAACCCTATTTTATGACTAGTAGTTTTTCTTTGAACAAACAAAATATACATTTCAAATATATCTTCAAGTATCATCGTAAATTTATTTTTAGTAATAAAATAATAGTTCCCTATCTATAAATTGTATTTGATAAAATTATTTTCTAAAAACTACCAAAATATGTTTTAAGTACAAATACTTTTTTCTTCGCAAAGTTTTCAACTATCGTCAAGTGTGGGCATGACCGATCATATCTCCTATTTTCCCACAAATTTGGACATACTCATCGACCTTGACTATTGGACAAACAGGACTTGTCGAAGCATCGCACCACCCCAGGCGACCCACCAGGCAGATACCCTTGCCTTTACTGTTTAAATTCAAGCTCAATATCATGCATGTTTGTTTATTTTCAAGCTGTTTCTTTTTAAATTATATGTAGATACAAATTACTATATTTTATACAATTGGCTTAGAGTTAATAGACTACCGTCAAATTTAGTATGTCTCATTGACTTATCACGATTGTACACGAGTTGTGTGTGAGAGTTGTGAGTATCATATAGAGGTCACTTGCGTGTGGGCTGATCCCCCGTGCGCATGCGTAGGAATAACTGTCAATAGATGCATGTTAGAAGACTTGACATTATCTATTATAAAACAGTGTGGTGGAAACGACAAGTGTTTGTGTGTCGTGGTTACGACACACGTATAGTATCATTGGGGGAGGGGACAACTACTAGCGTTGGGGCTACATTTACTTTTAACACATTTGGGAGATAGTGTAATGTTCCTATTTTGAAATACGTATATGACCGTATTATTGTATTTCAAGGATTTTAAAATTTGGGTATTGTTAAAATTTTGTTTGAAATTATTGGAGGTGAATTTTATTGTATTGTTATTATTAATTTTCTTGTTCCAAATCTACCCTCCCAAAATATCTAACCTAACCCCCTCTCTCCTCACTCAAATCACCCCTCACATCACTCACCCACTCCCTCTCCTCCCTCACCTTTCCTCTCTCACCTCTCTCTCTCCCGAAATCTTCCCTCTCTCTCTTCCCTGGAGAACCCCCCAAATCCCCTCTCTCTCTCTCAGCTCTCTCTCTTCCTCCTTTCTCCCTCTTCCCAGTCCCCTTCCCGAGCTCCCCTCTCTCCTCCTCACACTCTCTCTCGCTCGCTTCCTGTCTCCTCCTCCTCCCCACTCGATCTTCGACCCTCCCTCCATCTCCGGCCACCTTCCCCCAGCACCGCCACCACTTCGACCAGCACCACCATCATCGTCGTCTCCTCCACCATCATCGTCGTCTCCGCCATCAGCCGCCACCACCATAACTTCCAGCCACCGTCGCCACCACCATATCTTCTTCTCCTCCTTCCGCCCCCTTTCCAGGAGCCCGTCGCCGTCGTCTCCACCCTCTCATCCGCGGACCCCGGCCTCCCTCCGCCGCGACCACCACCACTCGTGGCCGCCGCCCTCTTCCCGGCCTGCCTGGCCGGAGCTCTTCCTCCTGCTGTTGTTCTTCTCTGTCGCGGAGCTGCCCCGCCCGACTGACCCCGGTAAGCTCCTCCGGCCTCCCCTCTCTGTCTTCTCCCCTCCGTCGGAGCCTGGCCGACCCGACGGCTCTTTCCCTCCATAGATCAGCTCCTCCTCTCCCTCTTCCCTTCTGTCCGGCGAGCCGCCGTGCCCCGTCACGAGCGCCGCGCCAGCCTCGAGCGGCGGGACGCCCTTGGGCCCCGCGCTGCTCGAGCAGCGAGCCAGCCTCGGGCTGCGTCCTCTTCGGGCCACGTGCCTCGATGCACGCACTGCCTCGAGCAGTGCGATGCTGGTCCGTGGCCGCATTCTGTACGTGCCTCGGTTTATGTGCGCCTCGATTTGCACGCATTCTTGTTTCGTGCACCTAGATCTACATATTGCCTTGGGCAGCGGGACGCCTCGACCCCGTGCTGCCTCGGGCAACGTGCCATCTCGGTTTGTGCACCGTCTCTTTTTTGTGCCTCGGCCTTTATACCTTTCTTGATTTTCGTACCACATCGATTTATGTGCGCACCTCGATTTGTGTGCTGTATCGATTTATTGCTCCTTGGACTTTGGGTCGTTTCGATTTACGTGCTCGCCTCGATTTTTGTGTCGTATGATTCGTGGACCATTCTGATATTATGATTTTCTCGATCTACGTGCACGTCTCGATTTACGTGCACGTGTTTCCCTTCATCTCGATATTCATACCATCTCGATATTCGTGTCATCTCGATTCTCGTGCGCATCTCGATATACGTACACGTCTCAGTTTACGTGTCCGTATCGATCTGTATACCTCAGTTTTCGTGCCAGATCCCTGCACTGCTTGCGGGACCCACACGGTATAGCCTCCTGCCATCCCCGATGATTTCTTCTATTATTTTATTATTTGGTGCTAATGATTGTTTATTGTGTGTTCTGAGGATCTCGATTGGCGTGCTAGCTTGGATCGCGGCTGTCGAAGACTTGCTTACCTAGCCGAGCCCTCTAGGCAAGTATCCCTTGCTCATCGATGGCTCTTGTCCCTCTCTCCTGGATTTTATTTCATTTAATTAATTGTACTTGTAAATTTTATAACCATGATTAGTGTAGCCTAGTAGTAGAACTGCCATGATGATAACTTTGGATAGCTTGGTCCGATACCGGGGTAGACCGTATCGGGCAACTCGGATGGGTCATCCACACCTCCGAGGACACGAGCACGACTCACATGTATGGATTGTCCCTGTATGCCCCGTGTTCGACTCGCGATCGGGTAACGGCTCTGGCTAACTTTACTTATGGCGGTGATTGTGCTTGGGTTAGGGATTTATGGGCATGTGTTGTGGTAGCGCCCTGCGAGGCGTTATTTTATTATTATGCATGTTGGCTTGGCGCCCAGTACGCATCGTAGTGCTGCTGGAGGCCGAGACATTAGTGGTCTCGGGTTCGATTGATTTCCAGTACGCATCGTAGTGCTACTGGAGGCCGAGACTTAGTGTTCTCGGCTATCGACTTATTCCCAGTACGCATCATAGTGCTGCTAGTAGCTGAGACCTAGTGTTCTCAGTCTGCGATTCTGCAATTCCGCGACGGGTTGCGTCGAGTGGATTTTAGCCCCAACTCGTTGGGAGCTCCTGTCCAGAATACAGAGGAGACTCTGCCGGATTCTTCCAAAATTCCTCGATCGGAATTTGGTTCGAAGGATTGGGCAGAACCATTCCTTTGGTTTGCTGGACTGGGCTCGTGCCTGTTTACCTTGGTATAGTATACCTGATCCCATTGCTCGCTAGGTAGACTCCAGACTAGATCAGTCGCCTAGCTCCTGATCTGTCTTGTCCGTCGGATAGCGTAAGGAGAGCGATTCCATTCGGGAGACGGTCTGCAACCCTGGTCCTTATTTGGTTTAAGGGTTGTGGATTTACTCCCGAGCGGTCCGTGTAATCCTTGCCACTTCCGACGATATTTATTACCGAACTCTTGTCCCCTGACCCTTCATCCTAGGGGTTGTCCTAGTCTAGTCAGATAGAGCTGACAATTGTCCTGTGTATTGGGAGTTGTGAGTTGTGGATATGACTGAGGATTGAGTATTATGGAGAGTACGATCTCGGGATATTGACTTGGTGGATCTATGTGGATTCTTGGATTTTGGTAATTTCGAATATTTCGTGGAACGAGGAGAATATCGAGAGTATTATTATATATTTTTACTCGACTTCCCAAACGCCCAAAACCTGGTACTTTTGTGTATCCCGGTAGTGTGGGAGAACTGGTTTGATTGTATGTCTTGGTAGTTGAGGGGCTCGTTTTCTAGTGGCTGGTGATCATTGACTTGGAGGATTCTTGTGAGCCAGAGGGCCTAGCATTGCTTATAGTGATTAGCTTGGTATTTGGTTATTGACCTTCCTGACATGATATTGATTTCCATCGTAGATAGGAGACTCCTGATAGTTTGATAAGGTGGATGGATCGACTTGATGATTTGAGCTGTAGGTTCCCATGTGTACTTGACAGACTATTATAGTGGAGATTTTGATCTTGTACCCGAATTGTTATCCATGTCACGATTTGGGCATGTGACTTCTTGTGACTGATAGGTCTGACCTTGTTCCTGGTATTACACGATGACCTGGACCTGTCTTGATTCTTGATTAGTGGCCCGTAGAGGTGCACTCCTGACTAGCACTCTGGACTTGACAGTAAACCTGGCATGTATACTCTTGATTCTTGATAGTGGCCCGTGGTGGCGCACTCCTGACTAGTACTTTCGACATGGCATGTTTACTCTTGATTGCTGTTGCGACAGCCAGTCCTGACTTGCTCAGCATGACCCTATCTTGACACGTGGTTGATTTCTCTTGATTGTGCTTGTATAAGCCACCAGTCAGTCTTGTCTTGCATCATATCTAGGACATGGATCCCTGAGTACCACGGTCAGGGACCCATAATGAAACTGACTAGGCTAATAACTAGATTAATCATGTAGTTCATGGGGACTTCCCAGTGACCTGTTGCTTGTCTGACCCCGGCCCTATGTGTATATATATATATACTAGGGATTTGTTGCTATCCGTCGAGATGAGCGCATTCCCAGCCCTCCGTCGAGTGTGGCACTTCTTTAGGGCACATGTACTTACTGCAGTGTGCCTGCTATATCTATCTTTTTTTTGCTGGGGCCATTCGGGTAGTAGCAAGCAGGAGCTGGACTTTGAAGTCTCATTGCATCTTGTTAGTAATTAGGCCTGTGATAACCCTAGTTAGCTAATAATAGCAAGCCGTAGGCATTGTGTGGCCGCTTGTCCTTCTGTGTTGTTTGGCTTGTTGCCTACCAGCCAGCTGATATTGATTTCCAGCTGGCAATGCAGGTGTTAGTGGACGCTAGGGAGATTGTGATTGTGTTAGCTTCACTATACTTGTGGATGTTATCGTGCGTTGGTACCGCACGATCCCTTACCTTTATTTACTATTTTAGGTTTATTCTTGTCATATTTTATCCTGCTGGTTTTCTTCGCCCGTCCTTGAGCCTTCCTTTCTGGTACTTGCTGCGGTTGGCCTGACCAACCCTGGATTGTTCCCAGATTGTCTGAGACCGACCCGGTGGATCTTCCAGACTTGACTTGGAGGGTGTGCTTCAGTTCCAGACCATGCTAGGAACTGTGGAAGGTATACTTGTCTACATTATTATCCTGTACTGTAGATTCCAGATTTTTATAGAGTATTTCCTTTTTTCATATGATTATCTCTCTTGATATTGTTTCATTGTGATTTACCTGTGGATATGAGATCGGATTTAAGCCATAGATTGATTGCATGCTAGGATACCCAACCAGACTGGACAGCCGTCATCACCGTATAGCGTATTTTACCTTATACGGTGTAGCTGGCTGTGTACGTCCCCGTATTCCGAAACTGGGGCGTGACATGGTTTTAGTGGTGGCCCATGCAGGTCTCGTTTTGAGATTTTGTTGGGTATCACATGATTATTGATCTCATTCCACTATCCCTTGGTATTCCCACTTGTTACACTCGTCCTTTGCTCCCTTGATCTTGTAAACTGGTCCCCATCTCTACCTGGACCTATCTTGCCTTGTCTTGTCTTATTCGTTGTTATCTACCTTTATTCCTTGTTTTGAGAGACATGGTCCTGTCGTTGGTCATGTCGATCACCTTATCGGGTAAGACGATGTCTGGTCTTATCTTTGAGTTACTAGATTACTTATCTTGGGTTCTGGATTCTCTACCGGTGTTTCGTCTTGTTTGATTTTCTGTTATCTCTTTCGTGCGTTGACTTCGTGTTGACTTAGTATCCTTATCACCTTTCGAGCGTTGGCTTGATCGCTGCAGCATGAAGATTTCATCAGGACTCTGAGATTGGATTTTGACATTTGTTGAGTATCCAGTGGATTTTCTTGTATCAAGCTCCTTTGATTCTGGACAGTTCCACAATCATGATTATTTCTTTCAGATTATATTTTGATTATAGATGTATTTCTATATATCATGTTTTGACATGGATTTTGGTTTTGATGTATTTCCTAGGAAATCATCTGGGTTATTGAATGTGTTTTTGGATGCATATTGTGATTTGATGTGTACTATGAGTTTTGATTATTTTTGTAGAACCATCATGTTAGATATTTTATGATTTTAGTGACTTGGACATTTGAGTTGTAGATTTGATTTATTTTGGGTATTTGTCAAGAGTGACTGGATGACCTAGTATACATTGACGGCGAGGTAACGAAGGTTGCAGCCGCTCGATTATAGTGCCCTGATATCTTTTGCAGCCATTCCGGATGGCGTGGCAAAGAATGACCATGGCACACATTTTTCGGATATTAGGAAACTACGGTCATCGGTTCGAGACAGATATCCTGTATTTTATGATTTTATGCGGATTTATTATTTTTCTTTATGCAGTTGGGATTTTACGTTTTCTGACATTGTTTTCGACATTCTATACTTGTTCTGATTTATGGGATAATTCGCGCATGTGAGATTTGATTTTCGAGATTTCTTGGTATTTTGGATTTACCCTGAGAGTGACTCGTGTAGCTAGACATTGTTTTCTTGATGTTTTCAAATTGAGATTTTGTTCATTTCTTGTTATATTACTTAATTTCTGTAAGGTGGGTAGAGTTTTCATGACATATATATATGTACTAGTTTTGAAAACCCTACTTTTATAATTTCAAAATTTCGAGGACGAAATTTTTGTAAGGTGGGTAGGATGTAATGTTCCTATTTTGAAATACGTATATGACCGTATTATTGTATTTCAAGGATTTTAAAATTTGGGTATTGTTAAAATTTTGTTTGAAATTATTGGAGGTGAATTTTATTGTATTGTTATTATTATTTTCTTGTTCCAAATCTACCCTCCAAAATATCTAACCTAACCCCCTCTCTCCTCACTCAAATCACCCCTCACATCACTCACCCACTCCCTCTCTCTCCCTCACCTTTCCCTCTCTCACCTCTCCTCTCCCGAAATCTCCTCTCTCTCTTCCCTGGAGAACCCCCCCAAATCCCCTCTCTCTCTCTCAGCTCTCTCTCTTCCTCACTCTTCCTCCCTCTCCCCAGTCCCCTTCCCAAGCTCCCCCTCTCTCCTCCCTCACTCTCTCTCGTTCGCTTCCTGTCTCCTCCTCCTCCCCACTCGATCTCCGACCCTCCCTCCATCTCCGGCCACCTTCCCCACCAGCACCGCACCACTTCGACCAGCACCACCATCATCGTCGTCTCCTCCACCATCATCGTCGTCTCCGCCATCAGCCGCCACCACCACAACTTCCAGCCACCGCCGCCACCACCATCGTCTTCTTCTCCTCCTCCTCGCCCCCTCTTCCAGGAGCCGCGTCGCCGTCGTCTCCACCCTCTCCTCTGCGGACCCCGGCCTCCCTCCGTCGCGACCACCACCACTCGTGGCCGCCGCCCTCTTCCGGCCTGCCTGGCCGGAGCTCTTCCTCCTGCTGCTGTTCTTCTCTGTCGCGGAGCTGCGCCGGCCCGACTGACCCCGGTAAGCTCCTCCGGCCTCCCCTCTCTTCTCCTCCCCTCCGCCGGAGCCTGGCCGACCCCGACGGCTCTTCCCTCCATAGATCAGCTCCTCTCTCCCTCTTTCTTCTGTCCGGCGAGCCGCCGTGCCCCGCCGCGAGCACCGCGCCAGCCTCGAGCGGCGGGACGCCCTTGGGCCCCGCGCTGCTCGAGCAGCGAGCCAGCTTCGGGCTGCGTGCTCTTCGGGCCACGTGCCTCGATGCACGCGCTACCTCAAGCAGTACGATGCTCGGTCTGCGTACCGTATTCTGTACGTGCCTCGGTTTGCATGTGCCTGATTTGCACGCATTCTTGGTTTTCGTGCACCTAGATCTACGTATTGCCTTGGGCAGCGGGACGCCTCGAGCCCGCACTGCCTCGGGCAACGTGCCATCTCGGTTTGCACACCGTCTCGTTTTTCGTGCCTCGGCATTTGTGCCTTTCTTGATTTTTGTACCACATCGATTTGCGTGTGCATACCTCGATTTGTGTGTCGTATCGATTTACGTGCTCCTTGGACTTTGGGTCATTTCGATTTACGTGCTCGCCTCGATTTACGTGTCGCGTGATTCGTAGACCATTCTGATATTCGTGATTTTCTCGATCTACGTGCACATCTCAATTTACGTGCATGTATTTCCCGTTCATCTCGATATTCGTGTATCTCGATATTCGTGTCATCTCGATTCTCGTATGCGTCTCGATATATGTACACGTCTCGGTTTACGTATCCGTATCGATCCGCGTACCTCGGTTTTCGTGCCAGATCCCTACTGCTTGTGGGACCCACGCGGTATAGCCTCCTGCCATCCCGGTGATTTCTCTATTATTTTATTATTTGGTGCTAATGATTGTTTATTGTGTGTTCTGAGGATCTCGATTGGCGTGCTAGCTTGGATCGCGGCTGTCGAAGACTTGCTTACCTAGCCGAGCCCTCTAGGCAAGTATCCCTTGCTCATCGACGGCTCTTGCCCTCTCTTCTGGATTTTATTTCATTTAATTAATTGTACTTGTAAATTTTATAACCATGATTAGTGTAGCCTAGTAGTAGAACTGCCATGATGATAACTTAGGATAGCTTGGTCCGATACCGGGTAGACCGTATCGGGCAACTCGGATGGGTCATCCACACCTCCGAGGACACGAGCACGACTCACATGTATGGATTGTCCATGTATGCCCCGTGTCCGACTCGCGGTCGGGTAACGGCTCTGGCTAACTTTACTTGTGGCGGTGATTGTGCTTGGGTTAGGGATTTATGGGCATGTGTTGTGGTGTGCCCTGCGAGGCGGTATTTTATTATTATGCATGTTGGCTTGGCGCCCAGTACGCATCGTAGTGCTGCTGGAGGCCGAGACATTAGTGGTCTCGGGTTCGATTGATTTCCAGTACGTATCGTAGTGCTGCTGGAGGCCGAGAGTTAGTGTTCTCGGCTATCGACTTGTTCCAGTACGCATCATAGTGCTGCTGGTAGCTGAGACCTAGTGTTCTCAGTCTGCGATTTGCGATTCCGCGCGGGTTGTGCCGAGTGGATTTTAGCCCCAACTCGCTGGGAGCTCCTGTCCAGAATACAGAGGAGACTCTGCCGGATTCTTCCAAAATTCCCGATCGGGAATTTGGTTCGAAGGATTGGGCAGAACCATTCCTTTGGTTTGCTGGACTGGGCTCGTGCCTGTTTACCTTGGTATAGTATACCTGATCCCATTGCTTGCTAGGTAGACTCCAGACTAGATCAGTCGCCTAGCTCCTGATCTGTCTTGTCAGTCGGATAGCGTAAGGAGAGCGGTTCCACTCGGGAGACGGTCTGTAACCCTGGTCCATGTTTGATTTAAGGGTTGTGGATTTGCTCCAGAGCGGTCCGTGTAATCTTTGCCACTTCGGCGATATTATCAGACTCTTGTCCCCTGACCCTTCATCCTAGGGGTTGTCCTAGTCTAGTCAGATAGAGCTGACAGTTGTCCTGTGTATTGGGAGTTGTGACTTGTGGATATGACTGAGGATTGAGTATTATGGAGAGTACGATCTCGGGATATTGACTTGGTGGATCTATGTGGATTCTTGGATTTTGGTGATTTCGAATATTTCGTGGAACGAGAGAATATCGAGGGTATTATTATATGATTTTTACTCGACTTCCCAAATCCAAAACCTGGTGCTTTTGTGTATCCCGGTAGTTGGGGAACTGGTTTGATTGCTATGTCTTGGTAGTTGAGGGGCTTGTTTTCTAGTGGCTGGTGATCATTGACTTGGAGGATTCTTGTGAGCCAGAGGGCCTAGCATTGCTTATAGTGATTAGCTTGGTATTTGGTTATTGACCTTCCTGACATGATATTGATTTCCATCGTAGATAGGAGACTCCTGATAGTTTGATAAGGTGGATGGATCGACTTGATGATTTGAGCTGTAGGTTCCCATGTGTACTTGACAGACTATTATAGTGGAGATTTTGATCTTGTACCCGACTTGTTATCCATGTCACGATTTGGGCATGTGACTTCTTGTGAGTGATAGGTCTGACCTTGTTCCTGGTATTACACGATGACCTGGACCTGTCTTGATTCTTGATTAGTGGCCCGTAGAGGTGCACTCCTGACTAGCACTCTGGACTTGACAGTAAACCTGGCATGTATACTCTTGATTCTTGATAGTGGCCCGTGGTGGCGCACTCCTGACTAGTACTCTCGACATGGCATGTTTACTCTTGATTGCTGTTGCGACAGCCAGTCCTGACTTGCTCAGCATGACCCGTCTTGACACCGTGGTTGATTTCTCTTGATTGTGCTTGTATAAGCCACCAGTCCAGTCTTGTCTTGCATCATGTCTAGGACATGGATCCCTGAGTACCACGGTCAGGACCCATAATGAAACTGACTAGGCTAATAACTAGATTAATCATGTAGTTCATGGGGACTTCCCAGTGACCTGTTGCTTGTCTGACCCCGGCCCTATGTATCTAATATATATACTAGGGATTTGTTGCTATCCGTCGAGATGAGCGCATTCCCAGCCCTCCGTCGAGTGTGGCACTTCTTTAGGGCACATGTATCTTACTGCAGTGTGCCTGCTATATCTATCTTTTTCTTTTGCTGGGGCCATTCGGGTAGTAGCAAGCAGGAGCTGGACTTTGAAGTCTCATTGCATCTTGTTAGTAATTAGCCTGTGATAACCCTAGTTAGCTAATAATAGCAACCGTAGGCATTGTGTGGCCGCTTGTCCTTCTGTGTTGTTGGCTTGTTGCCTGCAGCCAGCTGATATTTTCAGCTGGCAATGCAGGTGTTAGTGGACGCTAGGGAGATTGTGATTGTGTTAGCTTCACTATACTTGTGGATTGTTATCGTGCGTTGGTACCGCATGATCCCTTACCTTTATTTACTGTTTTTAGGTGTTATCTTGTCATATTTTATCCTGCTGGTTTTCTTCGCCCGTCCTTGAGCCTTCCTTTCTGGTACTTGCTGCGGTTGGCCTGACCAACCCTGGATTGTTCCCAATTGTCTGAGACCGACCCGGTGGATCTTCCAGACTTGACTTGGAGGGTGTGCTTCAGTTTAGACCATGCTAGGAACTGTGGGAAGGTATACTTGTCTATTATTATCCTGTACTGTAGATTCTAGATTTTTATATGAGTATTTCCTGTTTTTCATATGATTATCTCTCTTGATATTGTTTTATTGTGATTTACCTGTGGATATGAGATCGGATTTAGGCCATAGATTGATTGCATGCTAGGATACCCAACCAGACTGGACAGCCGTCATCACCGTATAGCGTATTCGTACCTTATATGGTGTAGCTGGCCGTGTGTTCCCGTATTCCGGAATGGGGCGTGACATATAGTGTCTCGGATGAGCGCTGTGTTACCCGGCCGATAGTGTCTCGAATGAGCGCTACTTGTTGGCCACTCTTTATTACTTACTTGTGACAGCCCCTGCATAGAACGTTGTCCTCTAAAGTGCAATCCACATAGAATGGTTAGGAACCTTTACTCATGCATACTTTTCGATTAAGCGTTATTATTCAGTTTATTGGCATGATATTATGTGTCTTGTTACGTCCCTCTGAGGACCTGGTGATCTCTCCAGGTGTGTGTTTCGTGATTCTTCCAGGTGCTCTAGCTAAGGCCATTCCTTCCTTGTGATGATTGCTCTTGGACTCGTACTTGCTCTCGCTTGCTCAATTCTTTCCTTGTATATTTTTCCATGTTTAATTTAGTTGGTAGTGGATTTGTCTCCGCCCAACTATTGTGTACATGACAAACTAAAAGTTGCTTTTATATCATTATTATTTTCGTGGATGAGATTTAGTGTCTTGGCTTTCTACATTTACAGCTTATGTGTACATACGAGCCGTATATTTACTCGTATGTATACAGCTGGCATGATACGTTTCTAGTCCTACTATTTTGGGACTGGGGCGTTACAGTCTCAGTAATTAGGTACAAGTGAAAGTTAAGGGGTTATCAGGTGAGTAGTTGGTATTGTTCTATTGAGAAGGAGGATGGCTAGAACAGTTGGAATGGTTGGTTAGGAATGAACCTAGGACAGTTATGGTTTTAGAATTTTGGCATGATGAGTAACAGGGATGCTCATGGAGTGTGGGGTTTTTGTTGAGCTTAAATCCTGAAATGGTGTAGACACAACCCAAGTCCTAATTCAAATTGGAATGGTTGTGTGGGACTGTTGGTTCAAAATTGGTAGCAGTCCTATTTAGGGACTGAGTTAGATATTCCTATGTAAGGATTGAACCTAATTGATTTATGAATAGGCTGAATTACTAGAAGTAAGGGGCAGGATAGGGCATGTAAATCATTCCTATGTGACTCAGAATGATGGTATAACCTTGCACTATTTTTTATATTCAGTATAGTGTGGTTAGGAACGTCATGCTTTAACTGATTATATCAGTCCAGTTCAAGACTGAACTTTAAGAGCTGACAAATTCTTGATTTTCTTAACTGAATATTTTAGTGTATATCAAATATATTTTTGGCAACACATAAGAGCAGTCATGGTTAGGAAATGATGAGTAGATGATTATTGGCCTTTAAACAAAGTGCAATAGTTAATGAGTTCAGTTTAAGTCTATTGAATGTATTCTAAATTCTAGTATATTTGTTAGCTAAATGTCTTATTTAGACAATAACCAACTTGTACACATTATTAAATACATGAGGGCATTTAACTCCGATCTTCACTCGTACTTTCCTGGAGCAAGGCAAGTACACTCTACGGTCTTGTAATTTCATTATATCATGTGCTTCCTTGATGACACACTGTGACACGACATATTTTTCTGGTGCTCATGTTCCTTGTTCTTATTACTTGTACCTGAGGAGGGAAAATATACTATTTATGTGACCAAACCCAAGAAACAACTCAGGTGTATTTAGCTTAGACCCCGTATCGTGCACGCGGGTCCTAAGCCGTACCATTCATGTGCTTTCATGTACTTTCATGTACTTTCATGTGTTTACCCCTAGCCGGTCACATACTTAGTTATATTTCAAATATTGTACACACATGTTCAGGAGATATATCATGTACTTAGTTCCTATGATTCCTGAGATACCTTGTTCTTTCATGTTCTTACATACCATGTTCTTTCATGTACTTATACACCATTTCTTGTACTTTACATACCATGTTCCCTTGTACTTTCATTTCATAATGTCTTGTTCATTACCTAGAACTGTACTTTGCTCCGTTCCTGAATATGATATGTTGCAGGTGAGTTGGAGGCTCTTTGCGACACTTATTATGGCCGAGAGCCAGTTGACGCAGAAGAGCTAGCTGGAGTTGCTCTTGACTTAGAGGCTGCAGAAGCCTAGAGCTTTACCATTAGCACTTTACTTTTTTTTGTATTTGAGACTAGTAGACTCTATCTTTTATTTTGCTGGAATGTAATAAATTATGAGACTTGTACTTTACTCTGGGTTTGGATACATTTATAGATGCTGTGATTTCATACTTGTTCATGTTTATCTGGTTAGATTTTCCTAGTTTGATACAACTTACTTCGTCATGTTTAACGACGAAGGCTGGGCGTGTCCGACTCGTGTCCGATTATTCGAGAGCGGGTCGTGACACTCCACGTATAGAAACGTTGTACTTCTCGTGACACATGCACCCTTATTTACATGAGTTTTTTCCTCTATTCATGCTTGCTACTTTTTTATCAGTTTATCATATTGCATATTTTTTGTTCATATTGTATGTTTCTCTTTACCATTATTTTTTATGTTTAGTGTTATATTGCTTTACATTATACTTGTATTGTGATGGCTTAGACTTGTACTTGTTCCAATCTTAACTGGATAATCATTTTTCAGTTGTAGACAACGTGATCTTTCATGAGATCTATTGTGAGTATATTAGAGACACTGACGTTATCGACGTACCAGATTCTAGCACTGATGTGAATTAGTATATTTTCTTTCCTATGCATTCACATTAATTAGTGGTCATAGCTATGTATACTAATTTATATATTCTATATTTTGCTATCGGATTTGTTCCCGAGACTATCTGAGTTGTAGTGGATTATTTAACGAATTATTTAGTTTATTATTTAAGACTAATTGGATATTATTATTATTTTTAGTATGATGGCTTAGCTGTTGATGTTACAGGCATATTGTTCTTGTTGTGGACCATGTTATTATAGACAACATATTATCGTCGATGCTACGACGTAGGCTGGACTTGGCCAGGTATTCATATCCACAAGTGGGAGCGGGTTGTGACATAGCTAGCCCCAATGAAGTCCTCGAATCAACTAAGCGTGATCTTGCTCGGCTATCTTGCTCTCATCCTAGCCCGAATCAGTCATGTGGCCCCATGTTGTCGTTCAAAAATGTGCACCCTTGTGCACAAGTTGTCCATGACCATGCAACGGTCCCTACCTAACTAATCATATGACTCATACCTGTGTTCCTCTTCTTTCCATACTTCTCATGCAGCTCCCCCAAACTGGGGTCTGCCTCAACGACCTACAGTCCCGAGAACTTTCTATGTTACTATGCTTTCTATCTGAGACTCAGGAACGACTATTTGATAGCTCTTCTGCTTAATTTGATCAAATCATGTTCCATGAAGTGCCATAAACCATGTCATACTCTATATGACAAGCCTTGAAACTGTGGGAACCTGCATGCTATGACTGCATATGATTGCTGTGAACGTATAGGCTATAACAAGAAGTCAATAGTCTATTTGACAGCATAGAAAACTTCTATTTTTTCCAAGTTGTGGGATCGAAATAAGTCGTGGGATCGAAAGACCAAGTGCCAATTTAAAAATCCAACGTGAAGTGTTATCTAGGCATCAAGTTCAATATTTTCATGTTCTACACAATCTGACTCAGAAAAATATTATTTTTAGCTATGTGGATTCGTCTCTTTTATAATATACATACTCAGTGCATAAAAAACATTCTAGTTATTAGGTGTGAAGGCGAAGCAGAGACGAGTTCATCAAAGCCACCCACCTGAACGAAGAGTTGCCTCGACCGAGTTGTACTCCGAGCAAGTCGTTGTATGGCTAAGTTCGAACGTCGTTGCGTTCAATGATTCACCCTGTTGAACTGAGTGGGGCAGAATGACAGATTTGTTGCTATTTTACGTAACATGTGGACTATTTGTAATTAACAATTGTGTTACTTGATTTTATAACGAGTTTCATAATATGATTGAAATAAATTATGTCAATGATATTTGTCAAAACATGGTATGTTACACATAAGTAGTAACACGATAACACGATTCAATGTGACACAATTTATATTTATTTGACACAACTTTGCACAAGAGAATTTGTAATTTTGTTGTTATTATTAGGTAAGATTCTTTAAAAAATAGTTGTGTTGTACAAGCAATAATACGAGACGATATGATTAAGACACTACAACGTATTGTCGGTATTATTAACAGACTATGATAGTAAAAGTATTGTAGTCATAGTAACACAATGATGTAACGTTATAACATAGTATCACTATATGTTATATGTAAGATAATTCATCTATTTGTAATGCATGTGACATGGTTATAACACTATTAAAGCTTAATTTAATTACAATACTAAATGTGCATAAATAAAATTGTTGATATTTTGTATTGGAAAAAAATTGGACTATTTTCATTCCCAAATTTATAGATAAAAAATATATTTAATTTTTTATAATTTACTTTTTAAGAAAAATTAAATAAATTTACAATTTGAATTTTTAAAATTATCACAAAAAAATAGTTAAATAAATAATAGTACTTTATAAAAGATAGGGACCATAACCAAATTTCCCCCTTATTCTAAAATATTAATAGTATCTTAAATAATAGTACTTTATAAAAGATAGGGACCATAACCAAATTTCCCCCTTATTCTATAAATATATTAATAGTATCTTAACTTAATTTCTTTGCGATCAGACTGGTATCTTAACTTGATTTCATTTTGCATAACAGGACTAAAATTATTTCAGACAGAGCCTGTCCACCATCTGTTCGATATAATTCCCCGGTGATGGCCTTCTTCTCTCGGTTCAGCGCGAGGTTCCTCCCCATGGCTAGATTCTCCAAAGTCAAGAAATTTCTCAAGCAAGAACTACAACCTCCTCCTCCCCCTCTCTATCTTTACTTCCATTTTATTGACACTACATTCCATGACTACTTTCTAATTTCTAATTTTCTTCTTTATCAACTCCAGGAAGTGTGGATTCGAGAAGGACGACATCTACTTCGTGAAGCAGATGGGGAAGGGCATGGCGTGCACCTACGCGCTCTTCGGCCTCGCGTGGCTGTGGAACGAGACCTCCCCTCTCGGTTGGTGGACGCTCAAGCCCCGCCCAAAGGTGAGTGAAACCATTTCTTTTTAACTTAAAACTTAGTTTGTACAGAAGAAAAAAATGAAAAAAAAAATGGTTGATGGATGATAACCCTTCTCAAAGATCCAACTTTTGGTGCGTCGGACGTTCTTGAAACATGCTGAGCTTTGCTAGTTTGTTTAGTCGTGTTAGTTATACGAAGGAAGGACGAAATGTGAGTGGTGACGATGTGCACACCGTCGGCCCCGAACGAACAGGTTGAATGGAGCCTATATTGCACGAATATGGGCGCGATAGGGGCAGTAAAATGTAAATAAATGTTGGGTTTTGGTCTTTTTCAAAGTGAATTTTAGTCACACATCGGCTAGACCAAAGGAGTATATATCTATATATATTGCTAGTTTAGAGATGCACATGTGGTGTGGAGGTGCACATGGGTGTGCCATGTGGGGTTATTTTTCTAATGGGAAAAAGGCTAAATCAACAATTGAAAGCATTCATGTTTTTTGCTCTTGGAAAATTTATTTCCATGGGAGCTAAGCCCCATAGGGGCTTAGCGACTCAGACTCGGACTCGGGCTCATGAGGCGTAATGTGGCGTTTTGTTGGCGCACTTTGCACTTAGCACGTCAGCATCGCGACAAGTGCAAGGAGCGCAGGGTGCGCGCAGTTGGCGCAACTTGCAGCAGAACGTGCGTTTGCACGTTCTGGGCGGTTGCTACATGTTCAGGGTAGTTTTTACCATGACCCTAACTTTGTGGCAACCGAGCAGTTGCTGCAGGGCCTATATAAGGCATCCTCTCTCTCACAAGGAAAAATATATATACAAGTAATAGAAGCCACCACAGAAAGTTTACGAAGTATTTTTTAACACAAGTAAACAGAGAATTCAGAAGTGTTCTTTAACACAGTTCTGATCGGAATTTGCTTGCGAATTCAGCAGCCTTCGAGAGAGAGGAAATGCGCCGCACCAGCATTGCTTTTGCACGGGAGTTCGTGTCCATCCGAGGAGTCAGAAGAGCAGGAGTGTTCCAAGTTTCCGACGAACTTGCTGGTTCCTGGAAGCTGTTCGTGTAGGGCGAATAAACTTTGAGCAACGGTGATTCATCCCAGCAGGAGTTCTTCCATCTTTCGCCAGTCACCTTCTTATTGCTGACAGTAATGATTGTATTTTCTTTTTAGAAGTACTACGATCGATTGCTGTGGATTACGAAATCTTTTTAGATTCTCGTAATACTAAAACGAGATCTTTTTAGATCTTCGTTATACTTGCGCAACCTTCCTAGAAGTGTTGCGTTGGAACATTGTTTTTACAATTGTTTTATCTTCTCAAGTTTTTCCATCGAAAAATTGTGTCCCGGCACTAACAATCTCAAAGCTTTAATGCTACGATGGAAAACTTTAATGCTTCACTCCTCAATACTGACTTTGTAAGTTAGAAAAGTTTGATGGAGAGCATTATCAAGTCTGAAGAGAAGGTTTATCTCACTCTTCAACTCAGAGACGTTGATCACGTGCTTCTTGAAGAGGAACCTACTGTTCCAGATACTGGGTCTGCTGCTGCAATCGCTGCGGCTACTAAACTTCAGGCCAAGTGGAGAAGGAAAATAGCATTTGCAGGCTTATCCTGAATGCTATGGAGGATTCTCTAGCAGAATCTTACAGTAAAAAACCAATTGTCAGAGACATATGGGAGTCTCTGGAAAAACTGTACGAAGAAGACAAGAACAGGAGCAAGATATTTATGGTTGAAAAATATCACAAATGGCTCTTTGAGGACGAGAAGTCCATGTTGCCGCAGGTAAAAGAATTTCTGAAGCTGCGACAGAAGTTGGAAGACGAGGCGACCCTCCCTGACAAGTTTGTTGTTGGAGGGATTGTCTCAAAGCTCCCCGCTGGATGGAGTAAGTTCTATGCAAATATGAAGAAGAAGCTTGAGATCAGCCTTGAAGATCTTTTGCAAAAAATCTATGTTGAGGACCAGATGCGGGCTCCACTGAAGGTGGACACACTGTCCAAGCAATTGGCTAACGCCAATCTGGTTCATACCAAGGAACCAAGGAAAAAGCAGGCGCTTTCCGCAGCAAGAAGAAGGACCTAACAATCTGAACGTGAAGGGGACTTCCTTCAAGCGAAAGAATGCAAAGTCTCAGATGCCTTGTTTCAAGTGTGGCAAGAAAGGCCACTTCAAAAGTGAATGCAAAGCAACGACCAAGCAATCAGAGCAAGGAGAGCCTAGTAAGGTATCTATGATCACTGACGTTGTTGCTATGATTGCGCAAGTTGATGCGGTAATGACTGACTCTGACTGGTGGGTAGACACTAGAGCCTCCTGCCATGTCTGCTCCAGTAAGGAGTGGTTCACCACCTACACACTTACTGAAGTGGTTATGATGGCGAATCAGGCACAAGCTGAAGTGCTCGGGATCGGGACGGTGGTGTTGAAGCTGACTTCGGGAAAGTCTTTGACGCTTCAAGGCGTGAAGCACGTACCTCCTATCGCCAAAAACCTGATCTCAGGAGGCCTACTATGCAACGTAGGCCTCAGATGGACATCAATGCTGGCCAGATGGTGATGTCTATCAAGGGAACATTTCGGGAAAGCTTTTTATACCGAAGGAATGTTCAAGATTCAGCTTGTGAATCAGTCCAATGTAATTAATGTAATTAATGCAATCACTCCTTCTGCTTATACTCTTGAGTTGTGGCATAATAGGCTAGGGCATGTTCATTGTAAACGAATAAACAGAATGTCTAGTCTAGGACTTATCTCCAAGTGTGGGGGTAAGGTAGAGAAATGTGAAGTTTGTGCTCAAACAAAATCACAAGGAAACCCTTTCTTGGGTTAATCGAAGTACAGATCTTCTGGAGTTGGTACACTCAGATATCTGTGACTTCAAACAGTTCTCTACAAAGGCCGGGATGAAGTATTTCATAACCTTCATCGATGACTTCTCAAAGTATGCGTTCGTCTACTTGCTGAAGGCTAAAGACGAAGCATTCGAGAAGTTCAAGGAGTTCAGAGCCGAAGCTGAGCGGCAGACTGGACAACAACTCAAAAGAATAAGAAGTGATCGAGGTGGGGAGTACAGGTCTCATGAATTCGCATCGTTCTGCAAAGAGCATGGAATTGTCAATGAGACTACGGCTCCGTACTCTCTCAATCAAACGGAGTAGCAGAGAGGAAGAACAGAACGTTAACAGAAATGATTAACTCAATGTTGTTGACTGCGGGTCTTCCTAAGTGCTACTGGGGAGAAGCTGCACTGACGACCACTTTTATTCTGAATAGGGTGCCTCATGCAACTTCTGACATTATCCTCATGAACTCTGGTTCAAAGTCGGACCTAACTTGAATGTCATTCGAGTGTGGGGTGTCTGGCATATGTCAAGCTTCCAGATCTGAAGATTCAGAAGCTTGGGACGAGGACTACTAAGACGATCTTCTTGGGGTATGTCGAGAAGAGTGATGCTCGGAGATTTCTTGATATTGAGTCAAATCATATCATTGAATCTCGCGACGCAGAATATTTGAAGACAAGTTTGTAAGGCACAAGAATATTGTTCTTGCGGATGTACCGGAAAACATTGAGGGTGCGCAGGAAACTGAAGTCTTCAATGAAGATGTGGTAAGAGATGTTGTTGTTGAAACAACGATTGAAAGAACAAGCTGAGCGTCAGCTAAGCGTATGAGGAGGCCGAAGGATTTCGGAAGTGACTTTGTCACCTATCATGTGGAAGCTGATCCACTTACCTATGATGAGACGATGAAGACCAGAGACGCGGTTTTCTGGAAGGAGGCGATTGACAATGAAGTTGATTCTATCACCTCAAATAACACTTGGGTGTTGGTTGATCTTCCTGAAGAAGCGAAATCCATCGGATACAAATGGATCTTCAAGAAGAAGATGAAAGCAGACGAAACTATTGACAAGTTCAAGGCTAGGTTGGTAGCCAAGGGGTTTTCTCAGAAGCAGGGAATCGACTACTTTGACACGTATACTAGTAGCCCGGATTACTACCATCAGAATGTTAATTGCTCTCGCAGGGAATCGGAATGTTACCATCAGAATGTTAATTCTTCACAAGGTATGATACTCCTCTTACGGTCAATTAACATTGACATGATACTCCTCCTCTTACGGTCAATTGTATCATGAACATGTGCGTCAATTGTATTGAAGGTATGATGTTTTTTTTTGCTTAATGGTAAATTTCATATATTTTTTGCTTAATGGTAAAATTTATATTTTTTGCTTAATGGTAAATTCATATTTTTTTGCTTAAGGTACAAGTTTTCATTCTTCACAAGAAGCTTCAATAGATGCACACACTGGAGAATATATATTCTATTACGTTGACAAGTGCATTGAAGAAATTGGACCCAAAAGTGTAGTTCAAGTTGTGACGGATAATGCGTCGAACAACATGGCGGCCGCCAAGTTATTGAAGGAGAAGAGGCCTACTATTTTCTGGACCTCGTGTGCCACTCACACAATAGATCTTATGCTTGAAGGGATTGCTAAAATTCCGAAGTTCAGAGATGTGATCGACAAAGCAAAGGCATTCACAGTGTTCATTTATTCTCATCATAGGACATTGGCTATGATGAGAAAATATACAAAAAGACGTGACATAGTGAGACCGGGTGTCACTCGATTTGCAACGCATTCTTGACTTTGCAAAGTATGTTTGAGAAGAAGCATCAATTTCATGCAATGGTGGGTTCTTCTGATTGGGAATCAAGCAAATTGTGTCATGGTACCGCAAAAGGAAAGAAAGCCTATGCCATTGTGGTAAGTGCAAGCTTTTGGTCGGGTGTACAACTATGCTTGCGATTGTTTGCTCCATTAGTCAAGTTACTTAGACTGACCGATGGAGATAAGAAGCCATCAATGGGTTTTATTTACGGGGAGCTCAAGCAAGTAAGAGAACAAGTAAAGGTTGTGTTTCAAAACAATGAGATGAGCTATAGGCCTATTATTGAAATCATCGATTCAAAAGCCACCGGCCGTCTTGATAGCCCCTTGCATTTGGCGGGCTACTTACTAAATCCTTATTATGCATATAAGGATACTAGTAGCTTTGATGATCCAACACTTAATGATGGTCTTATACAATGTGTTGAGACTTTCTTCTCCGACGATTTGGACATGCAAGATCGAATCATGAACGAGGAGCTAGGAAGATACAAGATGAGAGAGGGTTCATTTGGAAGAGCCTTAGCACTAAAAGGATGTACAAACAATGATGACAAGTATAATCCAGGTATAATTATTTAAAAATGTTTGTCTTAAGTTTCATTGAAATTTTATTTGCTACTAATTTACTTTCATCAATAGTACTTTGGTGGTCAAACTATGGAGGTTCTACTCCCAACTTGTTGAAAATTGCAAAAAGAATTCTAGCTTTAACAACTAGTTCTTCCGGATGCGAAAGAAATTGGAGCACCTTTGAAGGGGTAAGTTTAATATAATTACAATTAGTTCTTTAACAACTAGATCTTTCTTGCAATATGCCAATATCTAATTTGTAGTTTATATTTTTTTATGTAGATACATACAAAGAAGAGAAATAGGCTAGATGTGGAAAGGTTGAACAATCTAGTCTATGTGCAATTTAATGCAAAACTTATAAACAAGAAGAAGAGAGAAGTGACAGATGATGTACTACATTCTAGTGAGCCAATCCATACTCAAGGATGGGTTGTAGAGGGTGGAGATGATGATGAAGATGATAGTGGACCACATGAGGGACTTACTTGGGCAATGGTTGGACAAGCATCGGGTGCGGACGACTACTTACAACCTAGAAGAAGTAGCAGAAATGTCGTGCCAGAACAAGTTGAATCAGAAACCGAAGATGAAGGAGATGAGGACATTGAGTGTGAATCTGATGGTCCTTCTATGGCTTTTGTTGATTATGAAAATGAAGAAGTGGGATCCATGCCGACGGACACTTAGAAGAAAGAGGAGTTTCTTATTTTGTTGCTATAATATTGTTAGCTACTTGAATTATGTTTGAACTTGTAGTCTTGTCTATGTTGTCTTGAACTATGAATTTGACTTTGTTTACTTATTATGAAATTTTAAATTTGGAGTATATTTTCACTTTAGTATATTTTAATTCCTATGTTTTTTTGCGGTGACCGCCTAATATTAGAAGGCCGCCTAGGCCCGCCTAGGCGGCCTAGGCTTAGGCGGTAGGTGGCCGCCCGCCTACCGCCTAGCGCCTTTTACAACCTTGAGCGATACATAAAATGGTGATACATCAGATGGATGTGAAAACGGCTTTCCTAAATGGCGAGCTGACCGAAGAGATATACATGCAACAGCCAGAGGGATTTGTCGTCAAGGGTCTTGAAGACAGTCTGCAAGTTGGTGAAATCTTTGTACGGTCTTAAACAGGCTCCCAAGATGTGGCATGAGAAATTTGACAAAGTTATAAGGTCAAATGGCTACATGATCAGCGAGACGGACAAGTGTGTTTACACGAAGTTCGCTGATTGAAGAGGTGTGATCGTTTGTCTGTACGTGGACGACATGCTTATCCTAGGTACGGATATGAGCTGTGTCACGAAGACAAAGAAATTCATCTCGAGCAAGTTCAGTATGAAGGTCTTGGGGAAGCTGATGTGATCTTAGGGATCAAGATCATCCGGACAGACACTGGACTAGCGCTGTCACAGTCTCATTATATTAAGAAAATGATCACTCGTTATGGGTATCGGGATCTTCCAGGGATCGATACGCCGTACAGGTGTGATCTGAAGCTGAAGCCTAATTCAGGGAAAGTGTCAGGCAGCTGGAGTATGCAAGCGTAATCGGAAGTTTGATGTATGCTACTACTGCCACAAGGCCTGACATAGCTTTCGTCGTGGGAATGTTGAGTCGTTTCACGAGCAACCCAGGTGTTGAACACTGGAAAGCTGTGAAACGGGTTATGAGATATCTCAAGAAGACTCAGACATATGCACTGTACTACAGCGGAGATCCGCAGGTAGTGGAAGGCTTCAGTGATGCCAGCTGGTGCTCAGAGGTGGAGAGCGAGAGGTCCACAGGTGGATTCATTTTCACAATGGATGGAGTGCTATACGTGGAAGTCGAAGAAGCAGACTATGCTCTCGCGGTCATCCATGGAATCTGAGTTCTTTGCACTTGATACGCAGCCGAGAAGCAGAATGGCTTCGGGAGCTCATGTATGATCTTCCAGTGGTTGGGACGCAAATACCGGCAATACCGATATACTGCGACAACCAGGCGACTGCGACGGTGGCATCAAATGACCTCTTCAACGGAAGAAGAGACTGTGCGGTTGAAGCACAGGACAGTACACGATCTTATCAAGAGAGGTATTATTGCAGTGATTGATGTTCGGAGTCAGAAAAACCTGGCGGATCGTTCACCAAGGGCCTCAAGCGCCAGCTGGTCGATGACTCAGCATGTAAAATGGGCTTGAAGGCATTCTGATATTAGTTATTGTATTCCTACCATAAAGTTTTATGCTATTAGTTCAAAGATTTATCTACTAGGCATCTAGCTTTTGGTTCAAGGGAGGACCATTGGAAGAATATCAGGAACGGTGGGTACATGTTCTATAGGGCATGGAGAGGTTACGGACCTATAACCACTGTTGTCTACTGTTGTTTTTCTGCAGAAAACGGTTCCTGTGGGAAGGTTGGCTTAATTGCCTTAATGAGTTCTCAGGCAGAGTGAATGCCTGGTGTGCTTTACAGGAAGCACGGTAGAGCGCACTACAAGGAGTGAAATTCCATGCTACAGTGGGGTGACTCCACAATGAGGTTCCTATATGTGGGGTGCTGTCCAGGAATAGGATAAAGCCTCGGCTTTGCAGGCCAAGTCACAGCGGCGTAGCACCGCAAATAGGCAGTTAGCCTAATACTGTATGTTAAAATAAAGCGGGGGTAGTCAGCACTACAAAGAGGAGGAGTTCCTATGTTACAGTGGCACGACACCACGATGGGGTAGGTTAGGGATAAGCTCGGCCTGCAAGCCATGTCGTTGCGGCGTAACACGCAAAGGAGCTAAGGCTTCATGCGGGTAGTTTGGCAC
>JANAVB010011466.1:0-46466 GCA_029216955.1 Iris pallida
CCCTGATCAAAAAGTGCAGTGCCTTTATAAAAAGCCAAAATAAATTAGCATTCTACTAGTTCAATCCACAATAATTTCTTTCCTAGTTGCTCTTAGGCCTCGTTTGGTTCGCGGAATGGAAGGGAAATGAAATCAATTCTCTGTCATTTTCTTTTCTTTGGAAAAATTTAATTTCCATTGATTTTTCTTTCCGATGTTTGGAAATGCCAAAAAATTTGGAAAGGAAAGTGATTACTTCAATGTAGAAAAGTGATTCCTTGCTTGGATGGATGGAATCTCTTTTCTCCCTAATTTTTCTTTCATTGAGAATCACTTTCCTTTCCTCCTCAATTTCTTTGACATCCAAATATAGGAAAATAATTACTTTCCTTTTTCAACCCGGAGATTCTGCGAACCAAACGAAGCCTTAGCCCCAACTGCATTCCCCTACTACGCCATAGCTGAATTCAAGGCCTCCAAAAGGCATAGAAATTATTACTCATCAGTTGGCAATTCAGATACTGGGTTAGGTGATGCTGTCCATCTCTGTCACCATCTGCTGCAATTGAACTTAGTGCCAGGGCCATTTCTGATATTCTAAAGACCTTGCAGAAATACTTAAAATATAGTTTTTTTTTTTTTTTACCACTCAAAAAATTGGCATTTTTTGACATTCTAAAAAAACATGTTATTACATTTCTAAAAAATAGGAAAACCTAAATTTAAAATTAAAATCTTCACATTAGTAATATATACAGACGTTAAATTTTTTGAAACCTTTTAGCTTTTTAGGTGTTGTCCGATCATACAACTTGCACCTACTCAGAAACGGCCCACAAATATAGCATCATCCATTGACCTGAATTCAAACATACCTTTAAACACAAATTTCAGGTCAAAACCAGTAATGGCCTTGTACAAATCTAAAATATGTTAAATCCATCTTTTCAATTGTCAAATATGAAAAATTGTACTTAAGTTTCTCTAAGAACAGCATAAATTAACCCGAAACGCATCACATTTTTGGAATTTTGGCACATCGACAGTCTTTTTTTTTACTTTTAACATGCTATCAGAGCAACCCACCCACTCCATCTCATGAACATAATAAATTATAATGCCATGTGTAGAAATGCTATAGATACATAGCCCTCAACTATTATCACTACTCCAGAGTTTTTGTGACATTACAAACCAGTAATCACAGGTTAGGAACAAAATTCATTGAGGATCAGATAATTTCTAAAGCTCTACTAATTATTTTGCTGACAGAATTTGAAGTGTAAACTCAAAGTTTTGCATCAGACAGTAATTCTATTGACAAACACAAAACGAAAGAATCAATACAGGTTTTGTAAACCATTTCAGATCTTTGAAAGCAACATCCACATTCTCTGTGTTTCTTCACAGATCATCCATCCAAACTGCCATATGCCAGCGCTTTTTTTTTTTCAATTATACATACAACATGGCTTATAAAAAAAATAAAACAAGCTTTAGTGAAATTAGTGTTAGCGATCGGTGCTTCAGTTTTTATGTGCTTTATTGGAAGGCATACTGGGATTGATTGATTGATCGATTGATTCCTTAACGCCGCAGCTTACCTGTTACATAAATAGTAGTAATAAGTCCCAAGAAGTTCAAGATAATTTGTAATGCTGTTAGAATTGAAGCATGAAAATGAAAACACAGATTTTTTTTTTCCTTAAATAGTCTACTGACCTCGTTGAGACGGTGCTCGTGAGCGTAGATGCAACTTCGCCATGTCATTGAGATCTTGGAGCGGTATGAGAGCCTTCACCACCTCATCCATCGATGGGCGAGCCTTGGGATCCCTACTAAGGCAATAGTAGGCTATCTGCGCTACCTTCTGCACGCCTTTGATCGAGTAGTTGAACTCCAGGCGAGGATCTACAAGAGAGTAGAGCCTTCGCCTGTCACCTAAGTGTGGCCGAGCCCAAGCCACCAGGTTTTGCTCTCCGTTAGGCCGCTTCTTGTCCATGGATCTCCTTCCCGTTAGCATCTCAAGCAGCACGACTCCAAAGCTGTAGACGTCGCTCTTCGATGTCAAGTGCCCTAGTATCATTTTTTTTTTTTTCCGTAAGTGTCGAGTATCAGTCTTTTAATACTAAACGAACACTGTAGGATAATTTGCACAAGTACTTTCAGATTTATGCAACTAAATATTCTGAAGAAAAAAATTATTAGCAACTAAATATCCTGAACTATTAGGTCGTTACTAAGTGTTTGATATGGTTGTAAAAAGACAAGCAAATTAAACAGAACAAAATATCTGGAAAAAAAAACCCTCTCTAAACCAGGACAGGGGTGGCAACGATACTAGATTTGTTAGATATTTTTTGACATTTTATTTTTTTTGTAAATGAAGAAGAAATTACCACTATTAGGGACAAAATAGTCTTGAAAAGACAAACCGACGAAAAATATAATTGTGTACCAACTTGCTAACCACCAATTTCAGGATATTTAGTTGCAAAAACCTAAAATTCGAAGTATTTACTATTTAGTTGTAAATTAGCCAACACTACATAGGAAGTTCAAAATATATTATCATAAAAGTTAATCATGACCATAGATGCATTATTCTATGGGTTAAACATCAATTTCGATTAACAAGGGGGGAAAATAGGAACGATTTGTTGATAAATTCAACTCTATGTCCGTCCTTAAGTTCCTCAAGCTATAGATATAACAGATGAGACATAGAAATTTTGCTACTTTGGATATGTGAAGCACATAGATGCATTCATGTATAACATCGAACAGAAGGATGCAAAAATAAATGGTAATTCATTCAGGCCAGAACTATAACGAGCTTTATGCTATACAACATGAGTGCAGAGAAGCTTGTGCCAGTATCCTTATGCATCTTTCATAACTTTCAAGAGTTCATCAAACATGCAAATGGTACAAATAAGTTAGATGAGCACTCTGAAAATATATACTATCAGCAATTCAAACTAATAAAATTTGACACTGCAACTTCTATAAAGAAAGGTAAACCTGATACAAGTAGGGGGAGCATTATTTGGTTCGGTTTGAAAAAAAATTGGTTCGGATTCGGTTTTGAAAATACTAAAAAGAATTTATTTGGTTTCAATTTCGGTTTTGGATTCAGGTCCAAAACCAAAAACTGAAGAACACTTCTGCAATTATGTAATACCCTGAATTCTATGCATATGTTGTAATTAAAATGTGTAAATTTTGAAAGCAACAACTATTTATGTGTTTTGAAACCAAACTTTGGTAATTTAACAATTAACCTAACTTTGGACACAAATACGACAAATGTGTTTATAAAAATTATATTTTTAATATCATTTAACCACGAGTTCAACTTTTGACCCTACTCATTATACATTAGAAATAGTCCAACAAAATAAGCCGAACAAACCGAATCGTTATTCGGTTTGGTTCGGTTTCGGTTTCGGTTTTGGATTTTTAGAATTTCGGTTTATTCGGTGAATATTTCGGTTCGGTTGAAACTGAATAAACTGAACGCACACCCCTAGATACAAGAAAATTCTTCAAAGAAGAGTATAAGAATCCAGTAATAAAATATAGGGATACATAAATCAAAAAGAATATTCTTAAAATATGACCTGTGAATCTGGAGCATAATCGAAAGTGCATCTCCTAATGGTGGAAGATGCCCGAGTCATATCCGCCAAGAAATTAGTTCTTTCCTAATGATAGCCAAAGCCTTCATAATAATTAATCTGATTTAACAAACTAATAGATATTCCCTGTCCGAGCAACATGCCTGGCTCCAACTAGGGTATCAAATACTAAGCACATAACTATATACTCTTCAATCACCATTACAAGCTCATAAAGTATGATACATCTTTAGTTTGAAGGCACAGAAGCTTTAAATCTGGAGACCTGATAAATGAGGAAAATTAGCTTAAGAGAACTCATCTTCAAATTACTCCTCTAACAAACTTTTGGTGTCGGCAACAACAACAACAACAAACTAATTCTCCTAAATTTTTGGGTCGGATGAATGAATCATTTTCTTCCATTCATCTCTGTTAAGGGCCATGTCATAAATAACCCTAGCAAACCGGTATCCTTTAAGACTTCAATCCAAGTTCAATTTAGGCCTACCTTTAGCCCTAGCGACTCATTTAATTACTATCTTACTCCTTAGCAGAGCATCTATTCGCCTGCCTTGTACATGTCCAAATCATTTAAACATAATTGTATATCATATTGTTCTCAACTATTATCACATCCAACTTCCTACATATACACATATTTTTTATTCTATCTTTTAATTTATTGTCACTCATCCATTTTGTTTTCTCATTTCAGCTATGCTAATTTTCTAGACATAGTTGTTTCTTAATTGTCATTCCTTCCCTCTTTGACATAATGTGTCATAGAGATAAACGCAATTCCCTATAGCAAATTATATCATATTATCTTTTTGTCTAAACTCTCTAGTCTAGGAGAACTTGAAGGGTGCTCCTCGATTGAATCCAAAAATGTAGGTCTACCTACCTGCCAACTGGTCGCCTAGATTTTATAACACGTCTCTCACATGCTCATAGTAGCTAGAAATTTCGCACAGACAAAGAGGGTTGACGTCAAGTCGACAATCGGTCATATAAACTTTTTCAAATCTTGTATAGTTATGCTCCATAGCTTACCTCATTTTGATGGAAGAAGGTTTGGATAATGATGATGATGACGACGATGTTTCTTACTTGTCCAATATTATGATTCATAAAGCATAGTTTGTTTTATGGCCGTCTTGTAGAGTTTTTTCAACTTTAAAACTATATTGCGATCACAAAGTACTACAAAAATACTCCTCCATTTCATCCATCATGATCAATTTTATGCATGTCATCCTTCTAAATATCTCCATCCTAATGAATGATCGATCATAAATACCAAAACCATAACTCATAGGTTTCTCTTGCCTATTCATATGCACTCCCTCATTTCTCTTTGATTTCTAGTTCAAGTTACGTTCCATATACTCTATTTTTGTGCTACTAATTTTCAAAACTTAACATTCCATAGATTCTATCAATACTTTGTTTTAGCATATAATCAATTAATCATTCTCTCTCATCAACCCGCAAAATATTGTCAATATCATAAACCATGGAATCTTTTCCTAGATACGCCTAGTAATTCATCCACAACTAATACAAAAATGTAATGACTAAATGTTGGTCCTTGATGTTAGGGGTGAGCATTATTCGGTTTTGGACCGAAAATCGAACCGAACCGAATAAGAGATTCGGTTCGGTTTTAAAAAATTCGGTTTGGTTTCGGTTTTAAAAGTACTAAAATTTCTTATTCGGTTTCGGTTTTAAGTTTCGGTTTCGGTTTAAAACCGAAAACCGAATAAGGCAGCTAATACTCACCCATATTCTCACTACACCTGTGAAGAATTTGATAGGCTAATACTCACCATCTCACCTTAGTCTTCATCCATACTCCACTAACAAAATAGTTTGGTTCAAAAGAACCTAATACTCACCCCTATTGGCTACCTTTTCCGTCTCAAGCTCCGTGTGAAAAAATCACAAAAGTCAAATGTTCCATGCTGCTTCCCATATACATGCTGCTTCCCATATACAGCTGTAATCAAGAGAGAAACCTACCAAAGCCAACTATTTAATTCTTCCAAAGCGAAAGAGGAAAAAGAGAGTCAGAGAGAAAAGAGAGGTCAGAGAAATCAAGAGAGAAAGGATAAGGAGAGGAAGGTTACCAGTCGACGCTCGACCGACGAGAGGCGCGGATCTAGTGTGGACTCGATCGCCTCCGCCTCCGCCTCCGAGCGCACCACAACAACAGCATATCCCAGCAGAGAGAAGGAGCTCGTCGTCGTCTCTATCCCCATTTTCCTCCTCTGATGTTGCCTCTCCCTGGAGACCCTGCATCGATACCTCGTCGGCATCGAGCTCGCTGAGCACAGCTCGAGCGTCGCTAACCGAGTGTTTCTCTCTACAGCGGCTCCTCTCCAGCGACCGATTAAACCGAGTAAACCAAATAACCGAAAAAATTATTTTGGTTCGGTTTATATCGGTTTTAGGTATTTTCGGTTCGGTTTTGGTTTGAATAATTTAAATTCGATTTTTTCGGTTCTTCAAAATTCGATTCGATTGAAACCGAAATAACCGAATACTTACTCCTACTTGATGTAGTGATAGGAAATGATTTATTATCTCCTCCAATTGTTCGCATGTCGTCTGCAAGTTGGCATAAGGACGATTTATATTAAAACTATATTAGGTGATAGAGGAAAGATTACAAAATACCTTTAAAGGCTCCATCTTTCATAGAGAGTAAGGTTCTAATATCGAATCCGTATCAGACCCTTCTTACCGACAATTTCAAGACGGTTTCGAGATTTTTGGTAGTTTTAGCGGTTTTAGTATTTGTATCGGCTGATAACACGAAGTATTATTAGAGACAAAAGTTCATTCTTTTTCATATGCTTCTAAGATCCAATAAGTGAGTATCGTATACTTCTAAGGTTCAATAAGTTAGTACATGGTATTAACTTTCACTTTGCACATATCAACACCCTAAAGTTCCTCAAGGGTGGTTAGTCAAACTGGATTCTAAAATCACAATATGGGTGTGATTTTAAAATCACGGTGATTCTTAGTAATTTTGGAATTATCTGCAGCTATGATTGTGAATTTTGAAACATCAATTTTAGAACAAGTTTTTATACCAACAAATTGTCGTCCGGGAACACGTGACCCACTAATAAAAAATCCAAGATGTTTATTCTATGAAACAACCTTTGTTCTCTCGAGCATTCCGTCTATGAACTCACCAGCACTAGAGAACTCTAGAATTTTTGTGCCTTATCTCATACATACTGACAACAAAATCCAAATTTATGCATACTTTGACATGACATTTTCTCCGACATTTCACGCATCACGACAATTTCTATGCCATTCCATTAAAGAACTCATGAAGGAGCTCTTGAAATTTAGGCTTTTCCGTACCCACCGATCAAGTGAACCAATATTTGTGCACTCATAATATCACATTCTTCTTCAGCATTCCATCACAACTCATTATTGAGTTTTAAATTTTCAGCTTTCTTCTGCCACTAGTCAAAAATCTTTAAAAAAAAATATTCGTTTTTTGAAACTAATCAAGATGAATGATCTGTGTTTACATGAGTACATGCATACAAAATATAACCAAGATTTTGTCCGTTGACATTTCGATACTCGACCATCGCCTCAAAGGTGTCGATGTTGTCATCCTCGAGCATAACTACCATTTTTCCCACTGCTACCTTGTGAACTTGGACACCATTTTTGCTGCCACCCAATTAAGCATAAAGAAGTCGAGATTGAAAGAGGAGGATGAATGGAAAGAAGATACATATCTAGAGGATATGAAGGGAGGGCAAGAGGTAAAGGAAATTTGAGGAAGTGGAGATAACGATTTGAATATTTTTAGAAGAGGAGAAGATGAAGCATGGCCTCTTTGAGATGGGAAGAATTGATGGTGAAAGAGGACGTGGGAAAATAAGATTGAAAAGACTCGAGGATTTAAGAATCACACCCTTTCTCGGTACGATTATAATAAGAAATTAATAGAAAATTAACAAATGTGATTTTGAAATTCCATATGTGGCGGTTTCCTATATACGACACTTCCATTCTTGTAGGTGAAAATAATCTCTTTGTCCAAAGAGCACCCTTCAGACAGTTAATATTGTCCTTGAAACACTCCAATACATTGCAAATTGCTAGTGACTTCAGTTTCTATAACTACCTTCAAATTTTTTAGTCCTATGCGTTACACACTATTAAAATAGTCTATCAACAAATCTTAATTATTGACTATAGAGAAGATTACATGAAAATCACATCATCTTCCAAATTAGGATACCGCATGCTTGCCAAGTAATAACTCTTATTAGCACCTCCTTTGACTTGTCATATTAGGATTCCATTTAGCACCTCATTTGACTAGCATTGCATCTCCTTTGACTGCTAGTATTTCCTATAAATAAGATGATACCTATATTGAAAATATAATATTCAATAAGATTTCTTCTTCTTCATAGTTTTGAATCTCTACATGCCTGAGCAATCGTAGAAATTTGAAATTTTCTTCTCCACCACCACCCATCGTCTTCAGCATAGTCCTCCGCGTCAATTTGTCGGTTTGGTCCCAAGCAAGACCATCTTCTGTTTTTCAGAAATGCTATGAAGATGACCTTTTTCTATGCATAGTCTAGCAATGGGTTGCTGATCAAGTTCTTTCCAAGACAGACATCCCCTCTTAGAAGCCTTTTTGTGGTGCCGACGATGTCATATGTTGATAACTCTTTCAACTCTCAAGAGGTTTCTTTGGCTCCTCGTAGTAGTACGCCTCTCCATATTACATAAATTAAGTTGGACGAGAAAAATTACTTCAAGTGGTTGACGTAGACTCTTATCTTCATTGTCGGTTATGACAAGAAGAACTATCTTATCAAAAAGTGAAGGCGTCTGCAGAAAACGATCCCTCTTATGATAAATGGGATAAAGAGAATTCTCTTGTGATGTCATGGCACTTCTCTGTCATGATACTATAAATCGATAAGACCGCGTACTATTTGGACATTATAAATCTTATTTGGGATAAATTGGAGAAAACTTATATCAAAAGAAGAAACGTCACACAAGCCTACCGTCTGAATCAAGAGATCCATACTCTAAGATGGAAAAAGTCATCAGTTGTGACATATTTTGCTACCTTGGAAGACCTCTCGAAAAAACTTGACTACTATCTTATCCAAAAGTAGGACACTTGAGAATATCGTCAATACTACCAGAAGTAAGTTGAGGAGCAAAGAATTTTTTATTTCCTTGCGGGACTCGAATCCTTTTTTCGAAGCACAGAGGTCGAACGTTCTTGATGCAAAACTACCATCCCTTGATCAAGTCTATGAAGCTATCAACAACGAAGAGGATAAGAAAATGGAGATGAATACTAATAGGAGATAATGAAGAGGATAAAAAATGGAGATGAATATTACTTCAAAAGAGGAGGTAACTGCCGAGCAGTTGGCATTCACTTCTGCATCCCAAGGTGGTTGTACAAGACCACCGAGGAGGGTTGGTTGCAACGAAAAACCAATGTAAGTGTACTCATTGCAAGAAGTTGGGACACTTGGAGGTGACATGCTTGCAAAAGTATCCACATCTGAAGAATACAAAAAGTGCTAATGATCCTTCCAAAAGCAGTAATGTCTCTTCTAAGCAGACTGGTAGGTCCTCATCTTAGCCTACCTCTTTTGTCTCTCCAGCCAACTTCTCTCCAAGTGATTTAGAGAATATTCGTAAGTTTTTACAAAATATAGATTGTGTCACGGTTTCCAATAACGTCTCATGTTCGGGTATTTCTCATCTTTCTCTTGAGTCTGCTTGGATTATGGATTATGGTATAACTGATCATATAAGTAGTTCTTCCAACTTTTTTTTATCATATGATCATTTTTCTTATCAGGATAAAGTCAAACTTATTGATGGTTTCCTTTCTACCATAACTGGAAAAGGGGATATTAAAATAGATAGTTTAACTCTTTACCTCTGTATTGAATGTTCCGAAAATGTCTAGTAGTCTTGTTTCAGTTAATAGTCTTGGTTGGATTCGTCGACGATAGATGCTCTACCTCCAGCTATTGCTCGTTCGTGGGAGACAATCTTGTTACTTGGCAAAGTACGAAGCAGATTCTATGTGCAAGATCTACTGTGGAAGCCGAATATAGACCCCTCGCCCAGAGTATTGTTGAAGGATCGTGGTTGAAGAGACTATTGCTTAAGTTAGGTCTCTTCCATGAATTGCTCTTATGCTTATGTTGTAATAACAAGGTGGCAATCAACATATCAAGTGATCCAGTTCAACATAATCGAACGAAACATATTGAATTTGATCGCCATTTTACGTGAGAAGCTAGATTCAAAGGAGTTATGTTTAATCTATATTACATAAAAGAAACAAGTTGTTGACATATTCATTAAAGGTTTGGTTGGTCCTAGGTTTCATAGTATTCTCGGCAAGCACAACATGATGGATATATATACTTAGCTTGAGAGGGAGGGTAGAGAAGATTACATGAAGATTACCTCATTTTTCAAATTAGGATGCCACATGGTTTACCAAATAAAAACTCTTATTAGCACCTCACTTGACTGCTTGTATTTCCTATAAATAAGGTTTGATGCCTCTATTGGAAAAATCTAACAATCAATAAGATTTCCTCTTCTCCACGGTTTTGAATCTCTGCATTGACTATGGAAGTTTCATGGATAACTGATTTGGACAAAAGCAATATTTAACTCTCTGTGCATACTTCACCATATCTAATTGCAAATTTCAAATGCATGGCTCCATCCAGCTCCATTTCAAAGATTATGTACTTTTTTTTGTGTTTCTGGCAAATTATGAACACAACACTAACTCTTGGAGACTTGGGACTATGTTTGGAGATAATATAGAAGAAAGCAATACATATCTAGAGACTTTATTATTCTTTCTCAGTGTCGTGAACTTAATAACTCAAACCATTAAAGACGACTCTTGAAGCAGGTACCTGCAGCACGAGGTATCCTTTGATCCAAAAAGCCAGAATGAGATCTCTGATTGCATACCTGTCATCACATATTCAGGTGCAGCATAACCATATGTACCAACAACTCTAGTAGAAACATGGGTCTTATCTCCCTGGGGCCCAGCTTTTGCCAACCCAAAATCTGAAAGCTTTGCATTATACTCCTGCAAAATAATTTGAATATTAATATATACAGAAGCATATAAAATGTAAAGATGAAAAAGGATTTGTTAAATGTACCGAATCAAGAAGAATGTTAGATGCCTTAAAATCTCGATAGATCACAGGTTCAGTGCCTCCATGGAGAAATGCCAACCCCTTAGCAGCACCAGTAGCAATCTTTATCCTGCTTGACCATGGAAGGGGTAAAGCCCCTTCAAGAATCACAATATCAGTAATAATAGATAGGATAAAAATGTTCTGCTGCTAATCATCCAGACAAAAACGGTACTTTGATAAAGTAACAATAAAACCAGCTTAATTTACCAAAATATTCAAATATTAAGGCGTACAAGTCATAATCAAAATATGATTAGTAAGAGTAAAATCCCCAATAACCATGCTTATCTAGCACTTTGCATTAAATTTGCTTGAGGTCAAACCTCAGAATCACTGACATAAACACCATTTAGATCCTTAAAGAATGAAAACTGTAGTTAAAACTTTACATGGTCAAATTGTCTAATGCCATTGGTTATACATGTTACACTTAAACAATCCAGGCCTAATCATGAATCAAGGGTGGAATCCAGGCCTAATCTCCTTTTCAATCGGATCTATCAGAAACTCATAAAAGTCTAGATAAAAATTGTTGAGAATCAATAAGGGACTTTAGTCCCACATTGGAAAATGTAGTATGAAGAGGAGTTGGAACCTCTATAAGTAGCAAGTAGTAGCCCATCAATAAAATCATCCATTATTCATTTTCTACTTGGTATCAGAGCCATAACCATCCACCCCTCTCCCCCCCCAAAAAAAAAAAAAAAAAAAATTCCCTCACCCGGCTCCAGCGGCGCCCCCCCCCCCCCTCCAGCGGCGCCGCCCCCCCCCCCCCCCCCCCATATTTTTTGTTTTGTAATTTTTTTTTATTATGTAATTTTCTTTTGTTTTGTACAAAAAAAAAAAGATTAAAAAAACACTGTGTATTTCGAAGACAGAGGGACATCAAATGCTTTATTTGCCCCCCCCCCCCCTCTGTTCCTAGATTACACCGTCTGGAATGAACAAATAAACACATGTTTTATTTGTTTCCCGATCTTCACATCGGAATCTACACAGAGAATGATCGTGTTTTCTCCTGTGTCCTGACGTGTTCGTTTTACATGCGCGCGCCGGTGTTGGCCACGTTTAGAGCGCATTCGTAGAGTAGAAGACGACGAAGCTGCCGACGAAGACGACGACTAGCAGTTAGCAGCCGACGACGACGACGACTAGAGCTACAGTTGAAGAGGCCATGGATTCGATCGCTGGAAAACTGACAGCACAAGAGATTAAGGCCTTGGTTGATGATATCTTGTCGAAGAGATTGACCGAGACGACCCCTAGTGTGACCCATACTGATGTGGATCCGTCACCCTACAAAATGGAGAAGTTGGAAAAGCTGGAGACGAAGTTAGAAGGAACGTCCACCTACTTGAAATGGTCGCGGCAGACGATGCGGACGTTGAAGGGACGTGGCTTGGTTAGATATGTCAATGGCCAAACCAAGGCGCCCGTTGATCCCTCCTCAAAGGAGTTTACTATTTGGGAGATTGTCAACAACGTAGTGGTTGGGTGGTTGTCAGCCTCCTTGACCGACCAGGTGTCGGGCAATGTAGAGGCAATGGAGGGTGCTGCTGATATCTGGCGGACTTTGAAGGATATGTACTCAGACTCGGGCAACCCTATGCGGGTCTTTCAACTACAGGATGAACTCGATAGGGTGGCACAAGACGAACGTACCATCTCTGAGTACGCAGCCATGTTGAAGAAGTACTGGTCTGATCTGGATCACTATGATCCTCTTGGGATAGATGATGCACAAGTCGAACCGGCGTTTGCGAAGCATTTTCAGACGTTCCTGGCGTATATTTTGCGGCAACGGATGATGAAGTTCTTGAAGGGGCTCAACCATGTGTTTGAGCAGAGAAGGAATGTACTACTCGCACAACTCACGCTTCCAACCTTAGAAGAAGGCATAGCCGTCATGGCACAAGAAGAAGCTCGATTGAAGTTGATGCCCAAGAAAGGCTACTTCCAGGGAGAGCAAGCTGTTGTTGAAAAGTCTGCCCTTGCCGTCTTCAATCAGCCTTCCTCTGCGGGCAGTGTTTGCCACAACTGTGGTGACTCGGGACATTACATTAGATTTTGTCCAAAACCCCTGCGAGGTCAGTCAAATGATCGCAGACGGGGCCATGGAGGACGTCGTGGTGGTAGAGGAGGATATGATGGTAGAAGGAGAAATTATTTTGGAGGACACAAAACAAATCTGGCGGAAGAAGGAAGAGACATTCAATTAACTGAAATAACCCCTCTTGAGAGGGAGTTCATCGCGAGGTTACGCACGAAGCTGGTTTCGGACGACAGTCAAGTTACTCCTGGGGCGTCATCTATCACTTGCTTTGCCCAAACCAGCACAGGTATACCTGCGCGTGCTCTTGCATCTGTCCATCAGCCAGGTTAGATTATGGACTCTGGGGCATCTCACCATGTCACGGGGTCCCGCGGTGAGTTCCAGGACTATACTCACCTACCGACGTCGAAGAGCATTCAAACTGCTGATGGTACCTCCAGACCTGTAATGGGTAAAGGCACTGTCGCATGCACCCCTTCCCTCACTCTCACCAATGTCTTACATGCTCCATCTTTTTCTGTCAATCTTATATCTATTAGTGTCATTATCCTTGACCTAAACTGTATTGTTTCCTTTGACATTCCTACGGTGACTTTTCAGGAGAAGGGGACAGGACGACGACTAGGGACTGGCACATGGCATAAGGGGCTGTGGTACTTGGACAGGACCGGACTGGACGAAGCATTGGCATCTCTAGTAGCAGACGCACAACTGGACGCTTCACGTCGCAGTGTAGAAGACGAATTACTACTCCACCACCAGCGTGTTGGGCATTCTTCCTTTCAAGTTATTAGTCGAATGTTTCCGTCCTTATGTCAAATGGCTAATAAAGAGAAGTTATTTTGTAATGCATGTGAGTTGGACAAACATACCAGGAGCTCGTATGCGAGCTCAGGGAATAGAAGTTCCGCTGCATTTGATATGATACATTCGGACGTATGGGACCCCTGTCCTACAACCGGTATTAACGATTTTAGATGGTTCGTCACTTTTATTGACTGTTATACCCACGTGACCTGGGTCTACCTTATGAAGAATAAAAGTGACGTCCTTGAGACTTTTCAGGATTTTCATCGACGGGTGGAAACACAATATAACGTTAAAATTAAGTATTTTCGGTCTGACAATGGGACGGAGTATACTAATAAGAGGGTTGCTGAGTATTTATCTACTCATGGAATACTACATCAAACTTCATGTGCCTATACACCGACACAAAATGGTGTGGCCGAACGGAAAAACAGGCACCTGCTGGAGGTCGCACGGACGATGATGCTGGCTATGAATATCCCGAAACACTTATGGGGGCAAGCTGTATTGACGGCCTCTTATCTCATCAACAGAATGCCGTCTCAGATATTGGACTGGAAGACACCGTTGGAAATGCTTACTGGTGCAACTACATACACTGTTCCCCCGAAAGTATTTGGGTGTGTGTTTTGTCCAAGATAATAGGCCAGGAGTTGGCAAACTGGATCCAAGAGCGGTTAAGTGTGTATTTGTCGGGTACACAGCGACTCAGAAGGGATACGCATGTTGGAGCCCAGTTGAGCGGAAGATGTTTGTTAGCATGGACGTTACATTCAGAGAACTGGAACCATACTATGGTTCGGATGCAGGTTCGACGTTTGGTGACACACCTAACACAGCGGGTGTTAGACGTGAGGGAGAGATAATAAGTCCAAACGTGGTAGTCGGATCGGTCATGTGCCCGGTCGTAAAAAATTGGACGAAAGGGGAAGATAGCAGTGACTCTGATACGGAAATTGAAGAAGAAGATACATAAGTTACGCAGGAAGAGACAAGGGAAAAGGAGCTACAAGTCTACAGAAGGAGACAACAGAAGTCCAGTACTGTGCCGTGCCCATTGCCTACTGTGCCGTGCCTATTGCCTACTGTACAAAGTCCCTCGTCTACTCCTGCCCCAACTCTTGAAGATGTTGCCCCCGTACTGAATCACTCTGATTCTGATGCGGATCTCTCTGACTCGGATGGTATGATCTCTCCACCACCTATTGCTCCCTTAAGGAGATCTTCTCGCATCAATGCGGGTAAGGCTCCTAGTCGTTATGATGATTATGAACATGACATTGCCAATTTCTTGTCTTATTCTAACATTTTTCCGAATTATCGAGCCTTCATTGCATCGTTAGACTCTACTTCTTTGCCTAAGTGTTGGCAGGAAGCAAAGAAAGATCCAAGGTGGAAAGCTGCAATGATAGAAGAACTTGGGACACTAGAAAAAAATAAGACATGGGAGCTGGTTCCATTACCCAAAGGGAAGAAAACTGTGGGATGCAAATGGGTGTACACAGTGAAGGAGACACCAGAAGAAAAAGTAGAGCGGTACAAGGCGAGGTTGGTTGCAAAAGGATACACACAATCATATGTCATCGACTATGATGAGACGTTTGCCCCGATAGCGAAAATGAGCACGGTAAGAACTCTGGTCTCCGTTGCAGCAAACTATGGGTAGAAGCTATATCAATTAGATGTTAAGAATGCATTTCTCCACGGGGACCTGCAAGTAGAAGTGTACATGGAGCTCCCGCCAGGATGCTACGCGACAGAATCAGACGGAGGGACGTCGCGTGAAAAAGTGTGTAAACTAAAGAAGTCGCTATACGGGCTCAAGCAATCTCCTCGAGCCTGGTTCGACAGATTCAAAAAGGCTGTTAATGGCATGGGATACCATCAAACAAATGCAGATCATACAGTCTTTCTTCAGCATGCAAGAGGCCACATTACTATACTTGCTGTATATGTGGATGATATAGTAATCACAGGTGACGATAAGGTCGAGATCACTAAGCTGAAATCAAAACTCGCGAAGGAGTTTGAGGTGAAGTATTTAGGAGCGATGAGGTACTTTCTGGATATCGAGGTGTGTAACGGTGAACAAGGAATTGTTCTCTCACAAATAAAATACGCACTGGATCTGCTAAAGGAGACAGGGATGCTGGGATGCAAAGCAGCAGTCACTCCGATTGATCAGACGTGCAAATTGGGAGCAGGTGAGCCAGTTGATCGTGAAAGGTATCAAAGATTTGTAGGGAGATTGATTTATCTGGGGCACACTCGCCCTGATATCTCATTTGCGATGAGTGTAGTGAGTCGCTACATGCATGATCCAAGAACGGGTCATATGGAAGCAGTGTTTCAGATCTTGAGATATCTGAAAGGGACGTCGGGAAAAGGGCTATGTTTCAAAAAGAATGGACGCATAGAAGTTGAGGGATACTGCGACGCAGACTGGGCGAGTTGCATAGACGACAGAAGGTCTACCACGGGGTACTGTGTCTTTGTAGGAGGAAACCTGGTCTCATGGAGAAGCAAGAAACAGTCAGTGGTAGCACGGTCGTCAGCTGAAGCAGAATATAGAACAATGGCTCTGGGAGTGTCAGAATTACTGTGGGTGAAAGCACTGCTGACAGAGTTGAAGCTGGATAAGGGAGCACCGTTACATCTTATGAGCGATAGTCAAACTGCAATAAGTATAGCCAACAATCCAGTTCAGCACGACCGAACGAAGCACATCGAGATCGATCGATTCTTCATCAAGGAGAAGCTGGAACAAGGGATACTGAAGATTGACCATGTTCGCTCAGAAGAAAAAGTTGCAGACTGTCTGACTAAAGGTCTTAGTTCATTGAGTCTGTCAAAGCTATGTAACAAGATGGGGATGATTAATATCTATCGCCCATCTTGAGGGGGAGTGTTGAGAATCAATAAGGGACTTTAGTCCCACATTGGAAAATGTAGTATGAAGAGTAGTTGGAACCTCTATATGTAGCAAGTAGTAGCCCATCAATAAAATCATCCATTATTCATTTTCTACTAAAATTCTAATGGTATGATTGATCTTCCCAGAGAATAGGTGGAATCAGCCTTAGCTTTCCATTCAGCCACATTAGATTGCCTACGATGATATCAAAATATACAAAATGCAGACTCTTGGTGTAGTCTTCCTCGTCAATAATTGTATATGTTCATTAACCTATGAGTCTAGATGCAAATACCCAAAATTTGCCTGGTTTTAGTTAATTTGATTTAGGTTATCCATGTACATTTTTCTTTGCCAACATGAATTATATTTCAAATTGGCCATCACAAGTAGCCATAGTCTTGATAAAGATTCTCACATCAGTGTTAGACAGGTACATCCAGCTTCCCATCTTCATACTTGCATCCAGAATGTAGTCAGGGATCTTCTCCAGAAAATTAAAAAAAATGAGCATTAACAATCCTACTTGGACGCTTAAGAAATGCTTGTCATGACATACATCTTAAGGAATATCAGACAAATATCTAGCAAGCATTCACTGCACATGATTCATCATTTCAAACCAAGACGTTTACATTAGCCTTCCAGGGCAAAATCTTAGGAAAAATGGACTCCCACTATTTCTGCATTCAATTACATAACAGTCAAGGTCTTGGACAGTTAACTTCAGGAGTTACGGTCTAACATATATATTATAGCATGAGAACAGCCGTAATTCTCTCTTAAATGCATTACAGATCAGAAATAAATTTCTGAGTGTTTCTGATCATTATGTCGCAGATTTTAGAACTACCTAGGTTTCTTTTCTAAACTGTTAGTGGGGTATGTTGTACAAGGATGAATAGGGGCCATCGAAGTTTTGATAGTCGTCTTTTGCAAGAAAAAAGTAGGAGAGGCAGTTCGGAGATGGAAGATGACCAGGCACCAAGGCTAGATGATATGCCTAGTTCATACATTTCAAGCCTTTGGATAATTCTATCTAGGTATTTATTGGCATAGGCGATATAAAAATGAGTTATTTCCTTGTTTCCTTGATCTTAAAGAAGGGAGCTAAAAAGGCAGCGCATTGCAAGCAAACAAACCCAGAAATGCATGTTCTAGATCATGACCTAAGCTAAAGTGGAAACTGGGTTCTGATTGATTAATGACAAATTATTTATTTAGAAATAGATCATGGATTGTGTATTGCTGCTTAGGAGGGGAGAAATAGGCCTGATCACAAATTATGTTCTGGATGAATATCTGGCTAGAGCGCAATTCTGTCTTGTCCTAATCCTTTGTCCTATTTACTTAATGAGCCTGTGATAAAATTGTTTTTGTGCATTGCCCAAAAGAGATTTTTGTAACCGTACGGGTTTGGACTTCTGAGTTTACTCATCTCATCACACTTTATCTATTGCTGGTACTTCAGATATCATTCTCTGCTCAACCTGTTTCAAACCACCATTTAGAAGTGATGTAAGAAGATGGAGATGTGGCAAAAAGGAAAATTCCCATGTAATTTGTTTTAATTGATCTCTGCTATCTAGGGATGAAGGCCGTCCCATTCACAGATTAATTATTTAAGAATGTGGCAACCCCAAAGGTTAACTTCATGTGTCAGGCTATGAAGGAGAAGCTGCTGCCTTTAGAATTTCTAATAAAGGTGAAAGAATAGTTTGTTGTGCGAAAGGAGCACACAAACATATAATATCTTCAACAAATTAAGGAGAAGTAAATCAGCATAACATATCTCTATCAAATGTCAGACTACTCGATCAAAGATAGAAAGCCGTGCTCTCATTCCAATTTGCGCCGTGCTCTCATTCCAATTTGCTTGTGCGCCTGAGGATCACGCTTCCAGCTTATCCAAAGAAGCTAGTTTTATGTCAAAAGAATTATGGAAGAGAGGATGTGTGTGGGTGAGTGGGAGGTTTGGTGGATGGGTGGAGTGAGACCTCTCATTTTATTCAATCAAAAACAGTGTCAAGATAAAGGGAGGCAACCCAGACACCAAGTCACCCTTTTGTTCCGACGCAACTGGAATGAAAGCAAGAATGATGGCCTCCCGACAAGTGAGTGAGAGCTAGACAGATGAGAGATCCAATTTCTGCTGGGTGGGTGGGTGGGGGGTGGGGGAGGGGTCATTTCAGTCTGGATTTGTATTTCAGAATCCAAAATAACTTTCAATCTATCAGGATTTGGTAACCATGTATCTGTCATCCACTCCATGCTGGATCCTGAAATCCATATTGCCACTAGTAATCTATATTTTACAATTTTGTGACTTGAGATATTGAATACGTACCACATATTAACTGAACCAAATACTTAAAATAATTACTAATACATTTTATGTTTATTTTACTAACTACTGGCTCATGATATTTATATTTACTGGTCCATACCTAATATTGGAATTAGAGACGTCAATGATATCCTATAACCCGAACCATTAGTTTAGCATCAGAGAGGTTGGATTTCAAAAGTTGCCCAAAATCCTTAAATGGTTAATGTTTGGAATTTGAATATGACCTCATCTGGAATAAGTGTGTATTATGTGTGAAAATATTAAGTTCATCATATACAGCTCGTAGTAAAGTAGAAATAGTCAAAGATATGAACTCAAATAGTAGTTTAAATATCTTAAATTTAAGCATATTAAACTACATAACATGTGAAATCCGACACCGTACCAGAAGGACTTTCCCCTACGATATTTCTTGAACCCCTTTATAAGAAAATAATTTATAAGATTTAATTGAAAGGGTTTTTCTACAGCAACAGAAAAAGTAGTTTAAGAATGAAGATGGTTTGGGAAATATTTTGACCATCCTTATTTATGCCATTTATGGTGATAATCAATAGGTTATGTTGTCGAATTACAAATATTTAATTTTCTAGTAATGCACAATGTTAAGTGTTATATTAGAGTTATGAGTTAATGGACTTCAGTCCCACATTGCTTAGAATAATAGGAGAGGAGGCTAGCCTCTCCTATATATATGTAGTCTTTCATCAATAATAATCATATCATTATTTTCACTCTACATGGCATCAAAGTCAAAACCCTAGCCGTCACCCACTACTCTCCCGCTCTCCACAAAACCCTAATTTCCACACCATAAAAAAAAAACCTAGCCGTCACCCCGCCCCCTGTCAGCGCTCCCCCGCCCCTGTCAGCCCCCCCCCCCCCTCCCCCCGGTCAGCGTCCCCCCTGCTACCCCCTTTCCGACCTGTCAGCCCTCCTGTCAGCGCCCCCCCCCCCCCCCCCGGTCAGCCCCCCCTGTCAGCGCCCCCCCCCTCCGCCCCCTGTCAGCCCCCCTCCCGATGCCTCCAATCCCTAACCCTCTACTTCCATCAGCCGCCACCCACTTCGTCCAAATCCTAGTTTAGTTTCTAAAAAAAAAATCATTGTTGGAATTCTCAGAGGAAAAAACATTTGTTGGAACCTCTGCCCATCAATGCTAAAAATTTAACAAAGAGCACACATATGGTTTGTTGTGCATGAATATTTGTTTCTTTCCTTGATCTTCACACCCGGATCTATCAGAGGTTACCATGGGTTATCTCTCTGTCCTGGCTTGTGATCCACACTCTCTGCTTTCTATGCGCGTATGCCGGTTCTGACTCCGTTTTTAGCGCATTGGCAGAGTTGCTGTGTTTATTAAGTGGAAAGAACACATCAACAGTCGAATCTCTGACAAATGGGAGACTCTACGGCGAATAGCAGTGCCACAGATACTAGTATCGGCAACACACTAGCAGGCACTAGCACGACGATTTCCTCTATTGGACTTGTCGATCGACGGTTGGAAGGGCCAGAGGGCTACTCGACATGAAAAAAGAAGGTCGAGAAGACACTTCGAGGAATGCGGTTGTCCAAACATCTGATTGACAACCCTCCAGCAGACGATGATCCCATCTTTGAGCAATGGGAGACAGATGACAGTTGATTGTTTACACAGTTGATGAATTACATGGAACCATCGGTGGAAGACATGGTTCAAAATATGGACTCCGTGAAAGAGTTATGTAAAATGTTGGCAGCGGCGTTTGATAGTAAAAGCAATTTGTCTCGTATATATGACTCGGCCGTTGGTACGTACCGAACAAATCAAGGAGACAAATCTCATAAAGATCATTTTCGGGCCTTCAAGGCTATGACCGATGAGATCGACCGCGTGTTATCTCTTACATTAGATATTAATAAAGCAAGGGCTCAACATGAGCAACTTCATGTCATGGCTTATCTCGCCTCTCTATGTCCTGATGCGGACTCTGCTCGTTCTCAGATTATTGCTGGATCTGATGTACCGTCCCTGTTGGAAGCACACTATCGTGTCCTTCGGACTGCCAAAGTCGTTGAGACCACTCTGGATGATACTCCTGCTGATCGTTCTGCTCTCGGGGCCGCTCGTACAGGATTTCGTGGTGGTCGTGGCGGCCGACGGGGTGGCCGTAATGCTGGTCGTGATGGAGGAAGGGACACTGGTGGTCGTGATGGAGGAAGACCGTGCACATGCTTTAACTATGGTCATCTTGACCATTTCTATTGGCAATGCACTAAATCACCTGCTGCTAATATTACTACTGATGTCCCTGATGATGGTGTCCGCTCTATTCAGATGACTTCGGACTCATATACAGAGTTTCTTGATTTTCAGGCTCAACATCGTGGTAAAGTATCCATGTCTGGTTCCACTGCCGGATACTCAGCCGCGTGCATAGTGAAACCCAAGCAATGGATAATCGACTCTGGTGCATCCTCTCACATGACTGGTGACACAGGTATGATACATGATTATGTACATGTATGTCGTACTTCTGGCATTACTGTTGTCAATGGCGGTTCCCTGACAGTCCGAGGCCGTGGAAGTGCCAATCTTTCTTCTGGACTGTCACTCAATTTTGTACTGCTTACTTCTGGGAACCCGTTCAGTTTAATTTCTATTAGTCAAATTACTCGTGAACTACATTGCTCGGTAACATTTTTTTCTGATGGTTGTATTTTTCAGGACCTGAAAACTGGAAAGACTATCGGTAAGGGGCATGTGGCTGGAGGCTTGTACCTGTTTGACGCAACTCCTTCTGTTGTCTGTGCTGGCATGAAACTCGATCTTGTCGAGTTACATTGTCGGTTAGGCCATCCATCGTCCCAAGCTCTCCAGAAAATATACCCATCTTTAGATATTCCCTCTTCTTTTCATTGTGAACAATGTAGTTTAGCTAAGCATCATCGGATTCCTTATCCGGTGAGTCCAAATAAAATTGCTTTCCCTCCTTTTGAGTTGGTGCATTCTGATATATGGGGACCCTGTCCGACTGACTCTGTAATGGGTTTTAAGTACTTCGTTACTTTTGTCGATGATTACTCACGTGTCACTTTTGTTTATTTGATGAAAAATCGCTCTGAATTATTTAACATCTGGTGCAACTTTCATGCTGAAATAAAACACAATTTGGTCTTCCAATCAAAAATTTTCGGAGTGACAATGGTCGTGAGTATTTATCTCGCGATCTCGATAAACATCCGGCCCTCAATGGCATCATCCACCAAACCTCTTGTGCGTACACACCACAACAAAATGGCGTAGTCGAACGCAAGAATCGCCATTTATTGGAAACAACACGTGCTCTTATGTTTCAAGCACGTACTCCCAAACGATTTTGGTCGGATGCGGTTCTTACTGCTTGTTATCTTATTAACCGCATGCCATCGTCTGTTTTCAATGGTAGCTCTCTCTTTTCTAAGCTTTTTCCTGAACGAGAACCATTTCCTCTGCCTCTCCGCATCTTTGGCTGCTTATGCTATATTCGGGATACCCGACAAACCTTTCTAAATTAGATCCTAAGGCAATACAATATATTTTTCTTGGGTATCCTAAAGATCAGAAAGAGTATCGGTGTTTCTCTCCTGTCTTAAAGCAATATTTTTTCACTCGGAATGTTACCTTTGTAGAAATAGAATTTCTATCGTTCCCATAATCAACGGGTCCGGCTCCTCTGGTCTATCAAGAAGAGAATTTTTTGTTATTTCCTCCTCAGACACAACAGCTTCCCGTACGGGTGCCCTCCCTTACCGAGCCAGTCTCCCAGGCAGATGGTCCACATACACCGATTCAGCCATTGCCGACATCACCCACAAAATCATCCTCCTCTGGTTCTACCAGCAGCTCCGACTCCAATGAGTTGCCTCCATCCGTTCCACCAGCAGCTCCACCAGTTCCGCCAGCAGCTCCGGCGGTTCCGCCTCCAGAACGTCCTCGTCGTGCCTGTCGTGGTCATCCCTTGTATGTTGACAGCTACAAAGGACTTACCAGTCACACTCAGTCTCTGGTGGCTACTATTGATGGAATTTAGATTCCAATACCACTGAGGAGGGTCTCCAACATCCCGGTTGGCATGCTACTATGAATGAGGAGATGAAAGCTCTCCAGGAGAATAATACTTGGGACTTAGTCGACTTACCTACTAGTAAACAGGCAGTCGGCTGCAAATGGGTGTTCACGATTAAGGTAAAACCGGATGGCACTCTTGATCGACTGAAGGCTCGTCTGGTGGCCAAAGGATACTCTCAAACCTATGGTGAGGATTACTTCGAGACATTCTCTCATGTGGCCAAAATGATATTCGTTCGTGTCCTCATGACCTTGGCCATTCGATATGACTGGCTATTACTTCAGCTAGATATAAAGAATGCTTTTCTCTACGGGGATTTTAATAAAGAGGTATATTTGATGCAACCTCCCGGGTTCGTTGCAAGGAAGGGTAAAGTGTGTCATCTGAGGAAGGCCCTCTATGATCTAAAACAATCACCTCGTGCATGGTTTGGTCGATTTACACATGTTGTTACTCAATTTGGTATGTGTCAATCAAGGAAGGAACATTCAATCTTCTATCGACACACATCTGCTGGAAGAATACTCATTGGTGTCTACGTTGATGATATTATAATCACAGAAGATGACAGCCAGGGTATTGCAAGCCTCAAGAAGTTTCTTGGAGAACAATTTCAAACCAAGGATATAAGATCCTTGAACTATTTCTTGGACATTGAGATCACACGGGGTAAGCGGAACATTGTAATGTCTCAAAGAAAATATGTGCTAGACATACTAAATGATGCAGGCATGATGCAAGCAAAGGAAGCAACCTCACCTATGGATCCAAGGGCGAAGTTACTTCCAGACGAAGGGGTCCTGATGACCAATCCAGATCAGTATCGTCGAGTAGTTGGAAAACTCAACTACTTGGCGGTTATGACGCGTCCGGACATTTCTTTTGCAGTGAGTGTTGCAAGTAGATTTATGACTTCTCCAAGAATTCCATACTGGCAGGCAGTTCTCAGAATTCTGTGTTATCTAGTAAAGAATCCAGGAAAATAAATTCGAATGGAGAATAATGGACACACTAGCATTGAGTATTTTACTGATGCTGACTGGAGAACAAGCCTGACAGATAGACGGTCTATATCTGGCTACTCAGTATTTATTGGTGGAAATCTAGTGTCATGGAAGAGCAAGAAACAAAATGTGATAGCACGCTCAAGCTCAGAAGCAGAATATCGAGCTATTGCTCATGGCACATCAGATATATTATATATGAAGCATCTCCTACAAGAACTGGATAAAGACGCAAGGTCTCAAGTGGCAGATCTATGGTGTGATAACCAGTCTGCTATTCACATTGCCACCAACCCAGTATTTCATAAACGGACGAAGCATATTGAAATTGACATTCATTTTGTTCGTAATGAATATAAAAAGGGAATCATAAAGTTTTAACATGTGAGGACCGGCGACCAGATAGCTGATATCTTCACAAAGCCTCTTCTGGGTCCTCGGGTTCAATTTTTATGTAACAAGCTGGGCATGATTGAAATCTATGCTCCAGCTTGAGGGAGGATGTTAAGTGTTACATTAGAGTTATGAGTTAATGGACTTTAGTCCCACATTGCTTAGAATAATAGGAGAGGAGGCTAGCCTCTCCTATATATATGTAGTCTTTCATCAATAATAATCATATCATTATTTCTATTATACACACAACTTTTAAATCCTAACCATAAAAACAATTGACTAACTACATTTGAAATCCAATCATTCGGATCCAAAAAATCCATGTCGACTAAACTTACCAGAGGTGCAGTGGAAATGAAAGGGCCTGCTCTTCATTATCTATGGACTTTATGGAGGAGAAACGGAGTCAAAAGACAATCTAGGAATTCCGTCGGTTACCTTTCAAGCTATATGCTATGTCACACAGGCACAGAGAGGATGAAGAATTTCGAAACACTTAAGCCCAAATATGTTCAAAGTGATTCGACCATGTATGTCAATCACCTCCACGAACTAGCAAGTTACAAAAAAAAGGTACTGAAATGCTCGTTTGTTGATGTTGCACCGGTGCACTACAGTTCATTGTAGTATAGATGCACTTCAACTTCTCGTAGGATCTTCTGACACCGTCCCACCGTCTCTATGAGCATGACATGATAAATTCATGGTTAGAGAAAACTTAGTGTGGTTTTTTCCGATATTCATACTATAGTGTTGATTCTTCCCTTATATAGAACAGCTAGTCATTGAGCAGTTATAGACTTGAACAGCCTGTAATTTTGAATATAAAGATCTAACATCAATGCAGCCATGTGAAACCCCTTAACTTGATCAGACACAGCAAATTGACCTATGTAACCATTGACCCGTCAGAGACCCGCTATGTAAGTGACCGCATGGTGTCCAACATGGCATCAACTATCGTCTAATGCTGACGTGCTAAGTGCAAAGTACGCCAACAAAGTGCCACATTTGTGCCCTAATGCCCATGCCCAGCTCGATCTCGGGCTCCGACTCCGAGAAGGGGCCTCGATAGCCTTTAGAATTGGTGTCCAAAAACTATAAATAAATATGCAAGGGGCAGGATTCGAGCTTTGTTTTCTTGAAGCCTCCAACAACAAATTACCACTTGGGACAAAATACCACCTTGTCATGTATTCAATTATCATTAACCTTATATCCAAATACACAAGGGTTTGTCCTAATGTGCAACTAATATTTGACTTGGTTAGGAAAAAATCCCAACAAAACATATTTCAATAGGTTATCTAAGCATTCGTCACAATGACCATACTTGTGTAATGGGATAGACGTCGCCATCAACTTAAATATTTCCATAGGAGGAAAAGATAAAGCAAGATATGTAATGAACCATGACTTGAATTACATATCATGACTATAGTAAGCTTTCGCACAAATATCTCACTTGTGCCACTGTTTGAACATTGAAGGTCATATGTCATCCTTTGTTTTCAGTGTATGCTTTAGGGTGTCTACATGCTATACCACAGAGATGGCCTGAACCTCTGTGCATACCCATACGTGAGTTGTTTTCAATGTCTGCCAGCATAAGGCTACCTACATTTTTGCAGTTCTACGCTGATATGACATAGGCTAAACTAGAGATCTACATATCTCATGTGGTGTCATGCCACCGTAGCATGAGGTTCAAGTCATTATATTGTTGTACTATAAACATGAGTCATACAACTATCTCTGGTGCCTCCCATAGTAACATGGATCCATAATCATAGAGATCAAGTCGTCTAGTAGTGTCACTATTTTAGGAAAAACTCATTAAGGCCTATAACCATCATGTGCTTCATGCCAAGCACTAAGCATTATTAAACGCGTAAAAATTCATAAAGGCTTACAGTCATCCTTCCACATGAATTGCTCGTTAAGGCTTATAGTCATCCTTACACAAGATATTATCATAATATTGTCTAATTGACCAAGTCACTATATGTCTCAAAATTCTGAATATAAGTTTATGATCCTTCTTTTGAACCAAAAGTTATTTATTTAGTACATATCTCTTTGAACTAAAAACAGTCAAAGTAGAATTGCATAAACAAATATCTCAAATCTCCCTCAAGGTTATTTCCCTTCCCGTGTCATCCAGCAATTGGTGCTTGAGGCCCTTAGTAAAGGGATATGTCAAATTCTCCTGTGTCAATCACTGCAATGATACCATCTATAATGCGCTCATTCGAAGATGCATGACACTAGTTGTCTTTTTTGCCATTGAAGAGGATGTTTGAAGCTACCAATGCAGTCGCATGGTAATCTAATTGTCCTCTTTTGTCATTTTAGATGCATTTGTTAATTTTAGTGACCTTATAGCCATTTGAAGTGATGGTGACTTTCCGAACTTCTTGTGCCACATTTTGAAGCTTGCTTCAGCCTATAAAGTGACTTCATGAGCTTATTGTCTCCGAGGCGTTTGGTGATAAATTCCTCTGGTTGTTGTATGTAGATCGCCTGAGTCAGATCTCCTAAGAAATGTCCTCTTTATGTTCATCCGGTGGATAATAAATTTGTAAATTGAGGTTCAAAGCATAGTCGATTCCTTGCTTCTAGGAGAAGCTCTTTGCTACCAGTCCTGTCTTAAATTTATAATAGTACCATCAACTCTCTCTTTTTTTTGAAGATCAATTTGCATCCAATAGGTCTTACTCCTCCAGGAAGATCGACCAACACCTAAGTCTTGTTCGACATTATGGAATCTATCTCATCGTGGATTCCTTCCTGAAGATTACATCAACGGTCTTCATAGCTTCTTCATAGGTGAGAGGGTCTTCTTCAACGTTGTAGATGACAAAGTATTTTTTAAAGCTCTTCCCCATCCTTACACGCATTGTTGAAGGTTGGTTTGATTCCGGCTTCGCCATTACATCCTCCACGGCTTCTATGGTTGGTTCCACCGAGATTCCTACATCTAGAGCTTGGTCTAAAGTAATGTCTTCTTCATGCCTTGATCTTAATTAGTTTGGTAACTCAGGAAGCACCACATTTTTGTCTCAATAACTCCATTAATCTAGATATTAAGAAACCTGCCAGCATCACTTTTCTCAACATAGACAAAGAAATTGATATGGTGGCCCTTATTCCAACTTTGGAATATTAATCTCAAGAAGCTTGACATGTCATAGACCACAATACTTTGATGAAGTTTATGTTGGGTCTAGCCTTGAAGCAGAGTTTATGAGGTGTGACTTGTTGAGAACTAATAAGGGATTTAGTCCCACATTGGAAAAATGTAGTATGAAGAGGAGCTAGACTCCCTATAAGTAGTGGAGTAGCCAATCAATAAAAATACAACAATTATTCTCTACATGGTATCAGAGCCATAACCACAAAAAAAAAAAAAATTCCAACCCGCCCAAAGCCAACCCCCCTTGCCCCGACGCCCACCCCCCCTGGCCCCGTCGACGACGACACCCCCCTTGATGCCCCCCCCCAAAGCCGACGCCCCCTGCCCCCGACAGCCACCCCCTGCCCCCCGCCGCCCCCCCCCCCCCCCCCCCCAGCTGTCCCCGCCCCCCCTCCTTGCTGGCCCCGACGCCCCCCCGCCCCCCCCCCCCCCCCCCCCAACGACGCCACCCCCCCCCCCCCCCCGACGCCCTCCCCCCTCACTCTTCCGACCGACCCCCCCTCCCCCTCCCCACAAACCCTAATTTGCGAGCGCGATTATGTGGACGATTATTCGAAGACGGATGACTGTCAAATGCTTTATTTGCACCTTCTGTTCCTAGATTACGTCCTCCGGAACTACAAATGTTTTATTTGTATTCCGTTCTCGATCTGCAAATTAGGATCTACATGTGTGCGCCAGTGTTGGCCACGATAGCAGCGCATTCGTAAGGTCTCTGTTGGAGACTTTACATAAAGACGAAGACGACGAAGCCGACGAACACGACGATGACGACGAATCACAGTTGAAGACGCCATGGATTCGATCAGTGGTAAACTGACAGCAGAAGAGATGAAGGCCTTGGTTGATGATATTTTATCAAAAAGATTAACCGAGGCAACCCCACGTGTGATCCATACTGATGTGGATCCGTCACCCTACAAAATGGGAAAGCTGGACAAGCTGGAGATGAAGTTGGAAGGAACGTCCAACTACTTGAAATGGTCACGGCAGGCACTGCGGACGCTCAAGGGACGAGGCTTGGTTGGCTACATCAATGGCCAAACCAAGGCGCCAGATGATCCCTCCTCAAAGGAGTTTGCTATTTGGAAAATTGTCAACAATGTTGTGGCTGGATGGTTGACAGCCTCCTTGACCGACCAGGTGTCGGGCGATGTAGAGGCGATGGAGGCTGCTGCTGATATATGGCGGACTTTGAAGGATATGTACTCAGGCTCAGGCAATCCTATGCGGGTCTTCCAACTGCAGGATGAACTTGATAGGGTGGCCCAGGACGACCGTTCCATCTCTGAGTACGCCGCACTGTTGAAGAAATACTGGTCTGATCTGGATCACTATGATCCTCTTGGGATGGAAGATGCACAAGTCGAATCAGCATTTGCGAAACATTTCCAAAAGTTCTTGGATTATATTTCGCGACAACGGATGATGAACTTCTTGAAGGGTCTTAACCCTGCGTTTGAGCATAGAAGGAATGTACTCCTAGCACAGCCCATGCTTCCAACCTTGGAAGAAGCCATAGCTGCCATGGCACAAGAAGAGGCTCGATTGAAATTGATGTCCAACAAGGGCTCTTTCCAGGGGGAGCAAGCCGTTGTTGACAAGTCTGCCCTGGCCGCCTTCAATCAGCCTCCCTCTATGGCCGGTATTTGCCACAACTGTGGTGACTCAGGACATTACATCAGATTTTGTCCAAAACTCCTGCAAAGTCAGTCGAGTGATCGTGGGCGGGGCCGCGGAGGACGTCGAGGTGGTAGAGGCGGTTATGCTGGTAGAAGGGAAAATTATTCTGGCGGCCACAAAGCAAATCTGGCGGAAGAAGGGGTAGAACATCACATGGCTGAGTTAACCCCTCTTGAGAAGGAGTTCCTCGCGAGGTTACGCAGCATGAAGCTGGGTTCGGACGGCAGTCATGGGGCGTCATCTTCCTCGGGGGATCACATCACTTGCTTTGCCCAGACCAGCACAGGTATTCATGCGCGTGCTCTTGCGGCAGTTGTCCACCAACCAGGTTGGATTATGGACTCTGGGGCATCTCGCCATGTTACGGGGTCCCGCGGTGAGTTCCAGGACTATACTCACCTACTGACGCCGGAGAGCATTCAGACTGCTGATGGTAACTCCAGCCCTGTCATGGGTAAAGGCACTGTCGCATGCACCCCTTCCCTCACTCTCACCAATGTATTACATGCTCCATCTTTTCCTGTCAATCTTCTTTCTATTAGTGCCATTATTCTTGATCTTAACTGTACAGTTTTCTTTGACATTCCTACGGTGACTTTTCAGGAGAAGGGGACAGGACGACGACTAGGGACTGACACATGGCATAAGGGGCTGTGGTACTTGGACAGGACTGGACTGGACAAAGCATTGGTATCTCTGGTAGCAGACACACCACCTGACGATTCACGGCGCAGTGTAGAAGATGAATTGCTACTCCACCACCAGCGTGTCGGTCATTCTTCTTTTAAAATTATTAGTCGAATGTATCCGTCCTTATACCAAAGGGCTAATAAAGAGAAGTTATTTTGTAATGCATGTGAGTTGGGTAAACATACCAGAAGCACGTGTGTGAGTTCAGGACATCGAAGTTCAGCTGCATTTGATATGATACATTCGGACGTATGGGGCTCTTGTCCTACAACCGGTATTAACGGTTTTCGATGGTTCGTCACTTTTATTGATTGTCATACTCGCGTGACATGGGTCTACCTTATGAAGAATAAAAGTGACGTCTTTGAGGCGTTTCGTGACTTTCATCGCCGGATAGAAATACAATATGGCACTAAAATTAAGTGCTTACGGTCTGACAATGGGACGGAGTATACAAATAAGCAGGTTGCTGAGTATTTATCCACTCATGGAATACTACACCAAACTTTATGTGCCTACACACCGGCACAAAATGGTGTGGCCAAACGGAAGAACAGACACCTGCTGGAGGTCGCACGGACGATGATGCTGGCTATGAATGTACCGAAACACTTATAGGGGCAGGCGGTGTTAACGGCCTCTTATCTCATCAACAGAATGCCATCTCAGGTATTGGACTGGAAGACACCGTTGGAGATGCTTACTGGTGCAACCACGTACACTGTTCTACCGAAAGTATTTGGGTGTGTATGTTTTGTCCAAGATAATAGGCCAGGCGTTGGCAAACTGGATCCTAGAGCGGTTGAATGTGTCTTTGTCGGATACACGGCAACTCAGAAGGGATACGCATGTTGGAGCCCAGTTGAGCGGAAGATGTTTGTAAGCATGGACGTTACATTCAGAGAACTGGAACCATATTATGCTTCGGATGACGGTTCGGCGTTTGGTGACACACCTAACACAGAGGGTGTTAGATGTGAGGGGGAGAAAATAAGCCCATCTGTGGTAGTCGGATCGGTCCCATGCCCGGTCGTAGAAAACTGGACGAAAGGGAAAGAAAGCAGTAACTTCGATACAGAAGATGAAGAAAATACATATGTTAAACAGGGAGAGCAGCAGACAATGGAAAAGGAGCTCCAAGTCTATAGAAGGAGACAACAGAAGTCCAGTACTGTGCCTGTACCGTGCCATGTGCCTACTGTACCAAGTCCCTCGTCTACTCCTGCTCCAACTTTTGAAGATGTTGCCCCCGCACAGAATCAATCTGATTCTGATGCGGATCTCTCTGATTCTGATGGTATGATCTCTCCACCACCTATTGCTCCCTTAAGGAGATCTTCTCGCATCAATGCGGGTAAGGCTCCTAGTCGTTTTGATGATTATGAACATGATATTGCCAACTATCTGTCTTATTCTAACATTTCTTCGAATTATCGAGCCTTCATTGCATCATTAGACTCTACTTCGTTGCCCAAAAGTTGGCAGGAAGTAGAGAAAGATCCAAGGTGGAAAGCTGCAATGATGGAAAAACTTGGGACACTGGAGAAAAATAAGACGTGGGAGCTGGTTCCATTACCCAAAGGAAAGAAAACTGTGGGATGCAAATGGGTGTACACAGTAAAGGAGACGTCAGAAGGAAAGGTGGAACGATACAAGGCGAGGTTGGTTGCAAAGGGATACACAAATCATATGGCATCGACTATGATGAGACATTTGCTCCAGTAGCAAAAATGAGCACAGTAAGAACTCTGGTCTCCATTGCAGCAAACTATGGGTGGAAGCTATACCAATTAGATGTGAAGAATGCCTTTCTCCATGGGGACCTACAAGAAGAAGTATACATGGAACTCCCGCCAGGGTGCTACGCTACAGAATCAGACGGAGGAACGTCGCATGGAAAAGTGTGCAAACTAAAGAAGTCGCTATATGGGCTCAAGCAATCTCCTCGAGCCTGGTTTGACAGATTCAGAAAGGCTGTTACGGGCATGGGATACCATCAAGCAAATGCAGATCATACGGTCTTTCTTCAGCATGCAAGAGGCCACATCACTATACTTGCTGTATACGTGGATGATATAGGAATCACAGGTAATGATGAAGTCGAGATCGCTAAGCTGAAGTCAAAACTCGCGAAGGAGTTTGAAGTGAAGGATTTAGGAGCGATGAGGTACTTTCTAGGTATCGAGGTGTGTGAAGGCGAACAAGGAATTGTTCTCTCACAGAGAAAATACACACTAGATCTGCTGAAGGAGACAGGAATGCTGGGATGCAAAGCAGCAGTCACTCCAATTGACCAGAAGTGCAAGTTGGGAGCAGAAGCAGGAGAGCCAGTTGATCGTGAAAGATATCAACGACTTGTAGGGAGATTGATTTATCTGGGACACACTCGTCCTGATATCTCATTTGCGGTGAGTGTAGTAAGTCGCTACATGCATGATCCAAGAACGGGTCATATGGATGCAGTATTTCAGATCTTGAGATATCTGAAAGGGACGCCGGGGAAAGGGCTATGGTTCAAGAAGAATGGATGTATAAAAGATGAGGGATACTGCGATGCAGACTGGGCGAGCTGCATAGACGATAGAAGGTCTACCACGGGATATTGTGTCTTTGTAGGAGGAAACTTGGTCTCATGGAGAAGCAAGAAACAGTCAGTGGTAGCACGATCTACAGCTGAAGCAGAATACAGAGCAATGGCCTTAGGAGTGTCGGAATTGCTGTGGGTGAAAGCGTTGCTGACAGAGTTGAAGCTGGACAAGGGAGCACCGTTACGTCTTCTGAGCGATAGTCAAGCTGCAATAAGTATAGCTAACAATCCAGTTCAGCACGACAGAACGAAGCACATCGAGATCGATCGATTCTTCATCAAAGAGAAGCTGAAATAAGGGATACTGAAGATTGATCATGTTCGCTCAGAAGAACAAGTGGCAGACTGTTTGACTTAGTTCATTAAGTCTGTCGAAGCTATGTAACAAGATGGGAATGATTAATATCTATCGCCCATGTTGAGGGGGAGTGTTGAGAACTAATAAGGGATTTAGTCCCACATTGGAAAAATGTAGTATGAAGAGGAGCTAGACTCCCTATAAGTAGTGGAGTAGTCAATCAATAAAAATACAACAATTATTCTCTACATGACTTTTGATTGACCATTATGTATTCGATTCAAAATGGAAGTAGCAGTCAGTACAACATCTCCCATAAGCAGTTAGGTAGCCCTGCAGTAAGCAACATTGAGCCTATCATCTCGGTCAATGTCTGTTCTTTCTCTCAGCAACCCCATTGGATTGCGGGTTATATGGTGTTCTAGTCTCGTTTACAATCTCGTGCCCTGGAGAACAATATAGACTCTTGAGAAGTGTATTCTCTACGTTGATCGCTCTTAGCCTCTTCCGTTATTGTCATGCCTGACGTTCTGCTTCTGCCTTCAAGTTTTAAACTTCTCGAGTATTTCATCCTTGGATTTGAGCATGTACACAAATGAGTATTTCACGAAATCATTAATGAGAGTGCGAAAGCCCTTCATATCAACTTTTGTGGTGAAGTTCTAAAAGTCACACATGTTATAGTGCACCAACTCTAGAAAGTTTGTGCTGCAATTCACCCTCTTGAAGGGTTTTCTTACAATCTTAGTTTGTGCACAAGTTTCGCATTTGTCTGATGTCTACCCCCACAGTTTGAGATAATTTCTAGACTAGACATTTTGTTCAATCTTTGTAATGAACATGTTCTAGTCTATTGTGCCACAATCCTAGGGAGTAAGCAGAAATACTAAGTTCGTTAATAACATCAGGGGCTAAATCAAGTTGTAGTTTAACCATTCTATCAATGCAGAAAACCTTATTGAAATATGCTCCCTTGTAAGACATTACCATCTGTCCAATATTGATGTCAATCCTCAGTCCAACATTGCACAATAGGCTCCCAGGAATCAGGTTCTTGGCAACAACATATATGTGCTTGAGATTTTGCAGAGTGAAAGTCTTCCTTGAGGTTACTTTCAGCACAATAGTCCCTACACCTTCCACCTATGCTTGGCTTTAGTTTGTCATGATCACCTTCTTGTACGTCGGTTTTAGGAAGTCAACAAGTTGCTCACCGAGTGTACGTAGATAGGTCATTGCCATCAAGTTGACCTATCCTTCCTTTGTTCCTTCAATTTTGGCATGGGTCTGCAATCTCTTTTGTAGTGGTCCCTCTTGTTGCAATTATAGAAGACGACTTCTTCCTTGGACTTCGACTTGAAAAACTTTGAAATTTACCTTTAGGTTCTTGAAGTCCTTGCTGAAGGAAGATTTTTTTTCATGTTCTTCTGATCTCCTGCTTGGATCATATTTGCCTTAGCAAACCATTTGGTCAGTGAGTCTACTATGATCTTGTTTACAGCTTCATCCTCGATGCGAATGAATCGCATTAGGTCTTCCATCTTTACTTCATCCTTCTTCCCGTACATATCCGTACTTGACCAATCCCAGCTTGTAGGGAGTTTAAAAAGCATAACCCCTAATATAAACTTGTCGACGAGAGGTATATCCTCTTCCTTAAGCTTCTTTTGCAGTTTCATTAGTTCCTTCATCTGAGATAGCGCCGCCTTCTTGTTTTTAAATTCTATTGGCATGAATTGTTGACGAGATAGACCTTCGACATTTTCTCACCATCTGTGTATTACTTCTCGAGAAACTCTCGGATATCTTGTGCCTTCTCCTTCAAGTTATAGGACTCTGCCAAGCTGTCCTCCAAAGAGTTGAGGATGAGAAGCTTGCAAAGATTGTTGTCCTCTTCAATTGTTGTTGTGCGTGCGGTAGTGACGCTTCAACAATGTCGGTTGCTGGGATTGTTGGTTCTCCAGTTGTCAGAACTTACTCCACATTAACGAGTTGGAGGTTGAGACTGATCTTCTGGTTCCAATTATTATGTTGTTCACTATCAAACTTCTCCAGCTTGTGAAAATTATTGTTCAGGAGACCTGTATGGACTTCATGTCTACGATTTCTCAAGAATTGCAAGAAGATTCACTTTGAGATTGCTACAACAATGAGATATGTCGAAGATTTAAGCCCAAACAAAAATAAGTACAAGAGAATATAGAATGAAACAAAACTCACTAGAGTCGTTAAGACCACCGAATCAATTCATGGTTAGAGAGAACTTAGTGTGTTTTTTTCTAAATATCCATACCATGGTGACGGTACTATTATTCCCTTCTCAAAGAAGAGTCAGTCAAAGGCACTTATAAACTTGAACAGCCTGCAACTTCGAAAGTATAATTGCAATGAAGTCATACGAAACCTCTTAATCTGGTCAGACTCAGCCAATCATAACAGCCAAACACTTTATTTCCTATGTAACTGCTAACCCCTGAGAGATCTGCCACATAAACGACCGTGTGGTGTCCAACATGGCACCAACTATGCGTCCGATGCTAACGTGCTAAATGTAAAGTGTGCTAACAAAGTGACAATTTGAGCCCTAAAGTCCATGCCTAGCTCAGACCCAGGTCCAGGCGACCTGGAGAGGCTTTAGAATTGGTGTCAAAAATCTATATTAATATAGAAGGGGCAGGATTCAAACTTTGTTCTCTTGAACCCTCCAAAACTAGTTATCACTTGGAACAAAGCACCACCTTGTCATGTATTCAATTATCATTAACCTTATATTGAACTATACAAGGGTTTGTCCTAATGTGCAACTAATATTTGACTTGGTTAGGATCAAAACCCCAAAATAGGACAATGTAAGGACACGGCGACACGGACACAACACCTATGTTGGTTTGTCCTAGTGTAATTTGTAGTGTCCGGGGTGTGTCCAATACGCGTCCAACACGGCCAAGATTTTTTGAGTGTCCGTGCTTCCTAGCTTTCTAGAGACCTTTCAAGCCGCTCAGTTTGGCAAATTTTGGAGCTAGGTCAGACTTGAGCCAAAATGCAAATTAAGCACTTCAAAATTGTGAAACTATGAAACTGGTGACTAGACAAACCACATGTTGCATAGTAAAATCTTAACATTTCTAGCCCATTTATAAATGATCCCACCAGAAAAATTGATATTTGAATAGCTTATGTTTTTTCAGTTGCTTAACAATGTGACATTTGCAACACGTTATAAAAATAAGGCATTAAGGTTATAAATTTTCAGCAACTATGTAAGTAGGGAATATGAAAAACAATAAAATGAATGCTAGAATAGAATAGAATTTGCCCATAATGTCAAAAGAGGTACCAACAACAAGATTATAACTATTTTATCCTAAGAAACATGGTGGATGACATAGTGATTATATCTTCATTAACCCTTACGTAGCTTAAAGGCAGATATTTTGCCGCATGGGTGCTGATTTGTTAGGATTTGTCTAAACAGATCAATCGTATTTCTTGGCTGACAAAGTAAAAACTTCCCAAGCATCATAAAAGCTAAACCAGAAACATAAAGGTACAGGTAACCGCCCAAGCCTTTACTAAAGCATTCTTATGAAACACGAAGAAAACAGGCATGCCATACTTCGGAAGAGATGGTTTTCAAGACTTCCTCTCGCCATAAATTCGTAGACAAGCAACCTTTGGTCATCTTCAATGCAGTATCCTATGAGCTTGACAAGGTTGGGATGATGCAGCTGCCCAAGGAAATCAACTTCCGCCTGCATATTAGAAAAAATTATCAGTAATCTCTTCTAATATGCCAAAACTATTCTGATATCCAAGGTAAACAACAAATCAATCATTAAGCCTTTCCCTCATTCCACTAGGCAATGTGCTTACCACCCATTCCCGGTGACCTTGAAGAGCATCTGGCTTCAGGCTCTTAACTGCAACAGTGATACCGGTGCCGGGTTTTGCAGGAGCTGTGCCATTTTCCTCTATCCAGCCCTTGAAAACATAGCCAAATCCACCTTCCCCAAGGATACTATCAGGTCTAAAGTTACCAGTGGCAGATTTCAGCTCCTGGAAAGTAAATTCAAGTAACTGACAGTATGCTTTATTTATAGAGGTTGATTTCAAAATTTCCGTAGCCAAGTAGTTTCTTCAGGAGCAGTAAGCTCACGATTGCTAGCATTTAGGTATCTTGTTTCACTTGCTGCAATGCAAGAACTATGTATCAAATTTCTATATATTTGCAAAAGTGTGCAAAGGCAAAAACTAGATTATTAATGTCAGGAACCAGAACTTCCAGATGGCGCTATTAATAGGAAACTAAGAAAAGATGACTTTAAGGAGTGTTGAGTTAATCACATATATTTATAGAAACAAAACAAAATGACTTTTCCTTTAAGACTTAAAAACAAAATAAAAATTGAGATTTGACCTTTTGAGATATCATAAAGGTAAAGCAGGGTAATAATACATGTTAAAGTCCCAACAATACAGAAAAATCAAGGTGTACAAAGAAGTTTTATAGTGGAGCAAATTCGTAGAGAAGCAATTTGAATCTCATTTCATAGTTGGCTACAAGGGAACTAGTTTTGGGTCGAGATCTTTTGGACCAAGTCAAGATTAGCCAATGGAGGCATAATGCAGTATATATAGCCAGCTTCCTTCTTCCTATTGGGTTTTGGGTAATGGTACAAGTGCAGCTTACAAATTTGATGTGTATTTTTATTTCCTTTTTAACAGCAATGAACCTAAATCAGACTGCAGGTCATCTATGAAGTATGAAGTGAACTTGAATAAGGAAGAAGAGTGCCCCACCAAAGTAGTCCCTACTGATCAAATTTGTGGGCCATCTGACTAGGTCGAATCTTTACTAATAATCTATTCTACTATATAATGCCAAAAGTTAGGCTTCACCGTGAAATTTTTCTTCCAAAAATACCCTTGCATATCTATATTAATTAAAAATGGTTCATTAATTTTAATAAGGACAACTTAGTAATTACGAAGACTACCCTTTGGTCTTCCTAAAGATTCTTCCTAAGTTAATTAAAAGAATGTTAAAATACGTGCAAGGCACGTGCACATATGCTAGAGTAGATAATGGTACTTTGTTTTGTTAATCATGTACCCAAAAGATCTCTCCAGGAATGAGAGGTGTTGAGACTTGAAGTGATTTTATTGAATGGAGTAACAACATATATATAGGAGAGGCTAGCCTCCTCTCCTATCATTCTAGCCAATGTGGGACTAAAGCCCAATAACACTATATATAATATCAACACTCCCCTCAAGATGGGCGAAAGATATTCACTAAGCCCATCTTGTCACATCCTCTCATCATGTTGATAGAACTAAGCCCCTTTGTCAGTCCGTCTGCTACCTGATCTTTGGTTGGAACATAGCCCAGCTCTAGTTCTCCTTTATCCAGTTTCTCTTTGATGAAGAATCTGTCAATCTCAATATGTTTGGTCCTGTCATGCTGCACTGGATTGTTGGCAATATTAATAGCTGACTGGTTGTCACACCATAGCTTCATCTTTGTTCCCTGGTCCAGCTTTAGCTCCGTCAGCATATTCTTCAACCACAATAGTTCTGTGACTCCCAAGGCCATCGCTCTATACTCTGCTTCAGCTGTTGATCTGGCCACTACTGACTGCTTCTTACTCCTCCAAGAGACCAAGTTGCCTCCTACAAATATGCAGTATCCCGATGTGGATCTCCTGTCGTCAGCACAGCTAGCCCAGTCAGAATCACAATAGCCCTCAATGCCTACATGATTATTTCTTCTAAAGATCAGTCCCTTCCCGGGGACTCCCTTCAAGTACCTCAGAATCTGGTACACTGCGTCCATGTGACCCTTCCGGGGGCATGCATGCGGCTTACTACACTTACCGCAAAGCTGATATCAGGTCGAGTGTGGCTTAAGTAGATTAACTTGCCCACCAATCTCTGATATCTATCCCGGTCAACTGGTTCTCCAGCTTCAGCATCCAGTTTAAACTTCTGGTCTATCGGTGTCGTAGCTGGTTTACATCCCATCATCCCTGTTTCCGTAAGCAGGTCCAGTGCGTACTTCCTTTGAGAAAGAACGATTCCCTCATTATCTCGAGCAATCTCAATCCCAAGGAAGTATCGAAGGGGGCCAAGATCTTTCACCTCGAACTCCTTGCCAAGTTTTACTTTGAGTTGGGCGATCTCCTGCTCATCATTGCCTGTGATAATCATATCATCTACATATACTGCAAGCATGGTGATATGGCCTCCACTCCGTCTGAAGAAGACAGTGTGATCAGCATTGATCTGCTGATATCCCATCCCTATCATTGCTCTCCTGAACCTGTCAAACCATGCCCGAGGAGACTGCTTCAGTCCATAGAGAGACTTCTTCAGTCTGCAGACCTTGCCTTCTGTCTGTTTTGTGCCGAATCCTGGTGGTATCTCCATGTACACCTCCTCTAGATCTCCATGAAGAAATGCATTCTTCACATCCAGTTGGTGTAGCTTCCACCCTCCATTGGCTGCCAGGGAGATCAAGGTCCTGACAGTGCTCATCTTCGCCACTGGTGCAAAGGTCTCGTCATAGTCGATGCCGTACGTCTGACTGTATCCTTTTGCCACCAGTCGAGCTTTATAGCGCTCAACCTGTCCATCTGGGTTCTGTTTCACAGTAAAAACTCATTTACATCCAACTGCTCTTTTCCCTTCTGGCAGTCTCACCAGCTCCCAAGTGTGGTTCTTCTCAAGAGCTCCCAACTCCTCGTGCATTGCCGCTTTCCACTTTGGATCGTTCTTGGCAACCTGCCAATTGTTAGGTACAGTAATACTATCCAAAGATGCTATAAATGCTCCATGAGAAGAAGATATATGATCATAAGAAACAAACTTAGCAAGATCCCAACCATATCTGTCCGGAGGATTTCCCGCATTGCTGCGAGTAGTCCTTCGTGTAGGTAGTGGTATGGGAGGAACGATATCACCTGAGGAGGGTGGTGGTGTAGATGAGGAGGATGGTGGTGTAGATGAGGAGGATGGTGGTATAGGTGTCTCAGGAGTTGGGACAGGCGCAGGCAAGGGACTTGGCACTGACACTGTAGGTACTGGTCCTGTAGTCTGCTTGTTGTTTCTCCTGTTGTAGGTCAGTAACTCCCCCTGAGCCGTAGGTGTAACACTTCTCGTCTCCTCCCTCTGTTCCGCTTCACCTTCATGTTCCTCCTCAACCGTGTCTCTATGCCAAACTTCTAAATCGGTTACCACCAGGTTCTCCAAGTTCTCTATCTCCCCCTCTCGCCTTATACTTGTAGTATGAGGCGTGTTATACGAAGTTCCATCCTGGCGGTAATATGGCTCATGCTCCCGGAAGTGGACGTCCATACTAACAAATTTCTTCTTCTCTACTGGACTCCAGCATACATACCCCTTCTGAGTTGCTGAGTAGCCCACGAAGATGCACTTGACTGCTCTAGGGTCAAGTTTTCCAACGAATGGTCTGTTGTCCTTCACAAAACACACACATCCAAACACCTTTAGTGGAAGTATTCCACTATATTACCTTGTAATACTTCACATGGAGACTTCCATCCCAGGACTTTTGAAGGCATCCTGTTTATAAGTTGAGCTGCTGTCAACACCGCATATCCCCATAGGTGTTGTGGGACATTCATGTCGATCATCATACTTCTTGCGGTCTCCAGAAGATGTCGGTTCTTCCTTTCTGCTACTCCATTTTGTGCTGGTGTATATGCACAGAGGTCTGATGCTGTATTCCATGTGCTGACAAGTACTCTGCAAGTGTCCTATTGGTATACTCCGTCCCATTGTCAGATCTCAGTATCTTCACCACTGCATTATACTGAGTCTGGACATATTTATGAAAGTCCCGAAAACAAGCAAATACATCACTTTTGTTCTTCATCAAATACAGCCAGGTGACACGAGATGCACAATCGATAAACGAAACAAAATACTTATACCCATTCATAGTGTTAGTAGCACATGGGCCCCAAACATCAGAATGAACTACCTCAAAGACTGAAGAACTCTTATGACCATTTCCAACATATGAACTCCTAGTAAGTTTTCCTAACTCACATGCATCACATACTAATTTCCTTTTATTTGATTTTGCATACATATCTGGATACAACTTATTTAGAGTATCAAAGGAAGAATGCTCCATCCTCCTATGATGAAGTATCAAAGTGTCTTCAGTCTTCTGCTGCAGCTCCTCCATTCCAGCCTTCTCTGCCATAGACACCAATGCTGAGTCCAGTCCGTCTTGATCTAAGTACCACAGTCCATCATGCCAAGTGCCAGTCCCAAGTCTTCGTCCCGTCCCTTTCTCCTGGAAGATCACCTTAGGAATATCAAAAGAAACAATGCATTTTAGTTGGAGAATTATAGAACTAATAGACAAGAGACTGACTGGGAAGGATGGAGCATGCAAAACATTGGATAACCTTACTGAACCCGTACAATTAACAGTACCCTTACCGACCACTGGTTGGAAAGTACCATCCGCAGTCTGAATGGTGTCTGTCGATGCTAGGTGAGTGTACGAGAAAACTTACTAGCATTTCCGTCACAGCCGAGATGCTCCTGAGTCGATAATCCAGTCTGACATTTTAAGGGAAGACATAGATGCAAGAGCGTGAGACTCGTCAGTACCTTCTGATGGATGGGCATACATAGCGGCGTTGAAGAATGGAGTGGATGCCTCCTCTGCTACGCTCCTCCTGTCTCCTTCGATTGACGCTTTTTGCTTTCTCTCCAGCAGATCCAGTAGTGCCTGATCCTCCTCAGTAAAGGCGCCGCCAGCTCCTCCATTCCCATCTGCCACCAGCAGTTTGCCCGATAGCCTCCTCGACCGCCTCGTCGGCCTCCTCGACCACGTCCACGTCCAGCATATCCTCGTCCACGTCCACCACCTGAGTCTCCCTCCTTAGGTGGTTTGGTACAAGCATATCGATGGTGGCCCATCTCCCCACAGTTGTAGCACTGCCGATTCTGTTGCCAGAGCTCTCCCTTGGATCCTGTATCCCCCGGACCGGTAGCTGCTAGTGCTGACTTCACTTCGGGTAAAGCACCTGTCGATGATGCGCCTGTCCCTGTCTGTAATCTGATCCGCGTCTCCTCCTGAATCATGGCTGAGATAGCCTCCTCGAGACTAGGGATCGCTGGCTGGGCGAGGAGTAAGGCTGTTCTCTGTGTGAATGCTGCAGTCAGTCCCTTAAGGAATTTCATCGTCCTCTCCTGCAGACACACCTGTCTCTCCTTGCACTTTGGGTCCCCGCAGCTTGCCCGTTTGGAATGGTGATCATAATCCAGCCAGAGGCGTTCCAACTCCGTAGCGTACTCCTGCACCGTCTTCTCGCCTTGTACGGTGTCGTCGATCTCCCCTTTTATCTGGAAGATCCGTAGATTGTTACCTATGCCATCATAGGTTCTTCTCAATTTCTCCCATACGTCTTTCACCATCTCAATGCCATCTACTGTGGAAGCAATAGACTGGACTAAGGAGTTGAGAAGCCAGATATAAATCACCATATGAGTGGATTTCCACTCGTCGCGTCCTGTCGAGCCCTCTTCCGGCTCTGTCTTCTCGCCTGTCAAGAATCCCTCCAGGTTCTTACCTGCAAGGGTTCTTCTCACCCGCCGTGACCAACTCAAATAGGTGGTCCATCCAACTTCAGATCGATGGAGGGTAGTTCTAACTTTGGCGGTGCTCGTGTCGTGCTTTCACCAGCCGACACCTTTATCAACTTCAGCAATGTCGCCACATCGTCAGCATCCAGCTTCTTGAGAATCTCCTCCATCGATGCTTCTTCTCGATCACTTCACACTTGCTCCACGACTCACGCTCGTCCTTGCCGTCCTCTCCTAGATCCGAATATGTCTGATTTCATCGGATCTAGGGATTATAGGCATCTCCTTGAGATTGATCTCAAGAACGAGCGTGAATCTTGTACCCGCAATAGCGGTACAATGAATCCTGCAGCCGTAAAAACGGTACAGAAACGAGCGTGAATCTTGTACCCGCGATAGCGGTACAATGAATCCTGCAGCCGTAAAAACGGCAGCAGCAGCAGCAGTTGCAGCCGCAACAGCGGCACAGCAACGGCAGCAGCGCGGCAGCGGCGGCGGCGGCGCGGCAGCTGCAGCAGCAGCGGGGCGGCGCTGCGGCGGCGGCGGCGCGGCAGCAGCTGCAGCGGCAGCGGGCGGCAGCAGCTGCAGCGGCAGCGGGCGGCAGCGGCGGCGTAGAAGGGGGATTAGGGTTAGGGTTTATGTGGAGGAGGGGTCTCTAACGGTATGCTAAGCAATTTTAGGCTCTGATACCATGTTGAGACTTGAAGTGATTTTATTGGAGTAACAACATATATATAGGAGAGGCTAGCCTCCTCTCCTATCATTCTAGCCAATGTGGGACTAAAGCCCAAACACTATATATATATATATCAACAAGAGGTAACATACCTACTGAAGCAGCCCGAGATGTGATATCTTAAGTTAGATATGCAGTTCATGGTCTGAGAATTCCAGAATAGTTGTCCTTCAATGCTAGTCCCAATGCATGTTAGGATCACTAACAAGAAAGGCAAAAATTTGGTGGCAGGTTCTCTTACGTTATTTAACTCTCGGTCAAGCCTGTCAGAGTTATTCGCATGTTGTGAAACTTAAACAAGGAGAATGCTTTTGTATGAACCAGATTTTAAGGGAAAACCTCTGTAGAAAATAATTGTTGTTGTATTTTATTGATTGGCTACTCCACTACTTATAGGGAGTCTAGCTCCTCTTCATATTACATTTTCCAATGTGGGACTAAATCCCTTTTAGTTCTCAACACTCCCCCTCAAGATGGGCGATAGATATTAATCATTCCCATCTTGTTACATAGCTTCGACAGACTTAATGAACTAAGACCCTTAGTCAGACAGTCTGCCACTTGTTCTTCTGAGCGAACATGATCAATCTTCAGTATCCCTTGTTCCAGCTTCTCTTTGATGAAGAATCGATCGATCTCGATGTGCTTCGTTCTGTCGTGTGCTGAACTGGATTGTTAGCTATACTTATTGCAGCTTGACTATCGCCCAGAAGACGTAACGGTGCTCCCTTGTCCAGCTTCAACTCTGTCAGCAACGCTTTCACCCACAACAACTCCGTCCCATTGTCAGACCGTAAGCACTTAATTTTAGTGCCATATTGAGTTTCTACTCGGCGATAAAAGTCTTGAAACGCCTCAAAGACGTCACTTTTATTCTTCATAAGGTAGACCCTTGTCACGCGAGTATAACAATCAATAAAAGTGACGAACCATCGAAAACCGTTAATACCGGTTGTAGAACAAGGGCCCCATACGTCCGAATGTATCATATCAAATGCAGCTGAACTTCTACTTCCTGAACTCACATACGTGCTTCTGGTATGTTTACCCAACTCATAAGCATGACAAAATAACTTCTCTGTATTAGCCCTTTGGTATAAGGACGGATACATTGAATGACCGACACGCTGGTGGTGGAGTAGCAATTCATCTTCTACACTGCGCCGTGAATCTTCCGGTGGTGTGTCTGCTACCAGAGATGCCAATGCTTTGTCCAGTCCCCCTGTCCAAGTACCACAGCCCCTTATGCCATGTGCCAGTCCCTAGTCGTCGTCCTGTCTCCTTCTCCTAAAAAGTCACCGTAGGAATGTCAAAGAAAACAGTACAGTTAAGATCAAGAATAATGACACTAATAGAAAGAAATTAACAGGAAAAAATGGAGCATGTAAGACATTGGTGAGAGTGAGAAGGGGTGCATGCCACAGTACCTTTACCCATGACAGGGCTGGAGTTACCATCAGCATTCTGAATGCTCTCTGGCGTCGGTAGGTGAGTATAGTCCTGGAACTCACCGCGGGACCCTGTGACATGGCGAGATGCCCCAGAGTCCATAATCCAACCTGGTTGGTGGACAGCTGCGGCAGAGCACGCGCAGGAATACCTGTGCTGGTTTGGGCAAGCAGGTGATGTGATCCGCCGAGGTAGATGACGCCCCATGACTGCCGTCCGAACCCGGCTTCGTGCTGCGTAACCTCGCGAGGAACTCCTTCTCAAGAGGGGTTACTCATCCAGGTGATTTTTCTCCCCTTCCTCCGCCAGATTAGCTTTGTGTCCTCCATAATTTTTCCTTCTACCAGCATAACCGCCTCTACCACCTCGACGTCCTCCGCGGCCCCGTCCACGATTACTCGACTGACTTTGCAGGGGTTTTGGGCAAATCTGATGTAATGTCCTGAGTCACCACAGTTGTGACAAACACCGACCACAGAGGGAGGCTGATTGAAGGCAGCAAGGACAGACTTGTCAACAGCGGCTTGCTCCCCCTGGAAATAGCCCTTGTTGGGCATCAACTTCAAGCGAGCCTCTTCTTGTGCCATGGCAGCTATGGCTTCTTCTAAGGTTGGAAGCATGGGCTGTGCTAGGAGTACATTCCTTCTATGCTCAAACACAGGGTTAAGACCCTTCAAGAACTTCATCATCCGTTGTCGCGAAATATAATCCAAGAACTTTTCAAAATATTTCGCAAATGTTGGTTCGACTTGGACATCTTATCCCAAGAGGATCATAGTGATCCAGATCAGACCAGTACTTCTTCAACAGTGCTGCATACTCAGAGATGGTACGGTCGTCCTGGGCCACCCTGTCAAGTTCATCCTGCAGTTGGAAGACCCGTATAGGATTGCCTGAGCCTGAGTACATATCCTTCAAAGTCCGCCATATATCAGCAGCAGCCTCCATCGCCTCTACATTGCCCGACACCTAGTCGGTCAAGGAGGCTGTCAACCATCCCCCAACATTGTTGACAATTTCCCAAATAGCAAACTCCTTTGAGGAGAGATCATCTGGCGCCTTGGTTTGGCCATTGACGTAGCCAACCAAGCCACGTCCCTTCAGCGTCCGCATGGCCTGCCGTGACCATTTCAAGTAGTTTGACGTTCCTTCCAACTTCGTCTCCAGCTTGTCCAGCTTTCCCATTTTGTAGGTGACGGATCCACATCAGTATGGATCACACGTGGGGTTGTCTCGGTTAATCTCTTGGATAAAATATCATCAACCAAGGCCTTCATCTCTTCTGTTGTCAGTTTACCACTGATCGAATCCATGGCGTCTTCTCGTCGTCGTCGGCGGCGGCGGGCGGCGGCGGCTTCGTCGTCGTCGTCTTTATATAAATCTTCAACAGAGACCTTACGAATGCGCTGGTAACGTGGCCAACACCGCGCGCGCATGTAGATCCTAATTTGCAGATCGAGAACGGAAAACAATAAAGCATTTGTAATTCCGGAGGGCGTAATCTAGGAACAGAAGGTGCAAATAAAGCATTTGACAGCCATCCGTTTTCGAATAACCGCCCATAATCTCTCTCAAATTAGAATTTTTTTTCTTTTTTTTTTGTTTTGAAAAAAGGGTGGGGGGGTTCGGCAGCAGGGGGTCGGCGACAGGGGGGGCGTCGGCAGGGGAGGTCGGCAGGGGGGGTCGGCGGGGGGGGGGGGGGGGGG
>JANAVB010011467.1:0-29523 GCA_029216955.1 Iris pallida
TGATACGAAGATACCATATACGAACTGATTGACCAAGTCAATAATATCGTGTCAGAGAGCAGTTTTATCTACATCAAATGTGCTAGTTGTATAATTGTGTCAGAATATCTGTCAGAGATTGGAGAAAATTATTGATACATGAAGTTATCTTAAGCTTCTAAGGAATAATTTCTGACACAATAACAACAGGGCATCTCCAAGTCATAATATGGAAGCGAGGAACACACAATATATATATATATTATATTATATATAATATATATATATATATATTGCTTATACACTTAAATCAACAATATATATATGAGTGTCGTCATCTATATTGAATTATATTGTTGTCAAGTTTATAATACATGTGTACAGGATACTTGAGAAAAAAACAAAAAGCCTCATCATCCTAAAGAGTATCAATTTGATCAAGTACATGATGACAAATATATGCATATGACCAACATAGACATGGAGCTTGAAGCAAAGATAAATTTTATGGCATTTCAGATCAGCCTATGACCAAGCGTATCAAATATTGAATATATATTGTTGTCAAGTTTATAAAAATTCAGTTGTTGCTGATATTTTGTGGCATTTCAGATCAGCACTTAAACCATTCTACAACGACGATGACAACAAAGCCTTCATATCAATTTTTTGGGGTCGGTTGTTTGAATCTTTGAAAGCTAAGTGGGTAGAAGGCTGAAGCCTTAACCAGTCTGATATGGTCAACTATCAGCCTGATATGGTCAACTACATATTTGTACCAAGCGATCTTTTTGTCTTTACACGATTGTTATCAGATACTATACGTATGGAAACATATGATAATTATTCCTTTGAAAACTTCTTAGAAACAAAATGCTAACATTCATCATTTTAAATGAGTTGTTGGAACACGAAAAGAATGTTGAAGTGAAAAATATAAAGTAGCTGGTGCTAGAAACCACATGACATTTACTATAGTTTTCCAACTTAAAGAAAATGGTTTTTATAATACCTTACAAACTTGATAAGACCTGTCACCAGACTCCAAATCATCAATAAAGATGTTTCTTGCAGCAGATCAAATCAGTCTCGTAGTGGATAATGTAGCAAATTCTATGCCTGAATGCATAAAGATGCCTTGCTAAGTTAATGAATGATTGCCTTCAGATCTAAGGAATACATGAGAAGTAAATTGAGCAAAAAAAACATATGAGAAGCTATAAACCTCCTAAGTCCCAACAAAGAACTTGATTAGGAAAAATAATTTATTTTCATACACATAAGTGGCAGAGTTACTGCAAAGATCTTAGTATTAATTGGCAAAATCTTCAAATCATTACACAGCTTACATCTTTGTGCTCCCCAAGGAACTTTTCCATATAGTTTATGACAACAATTTGCTCAGTGTAACTGCAGATGCAAAAGTAGAAGATGTTGGCTAGAAAATTGTTAGGATGCAATTTTTCCTGACAATTCTCAAAATCTTTTCGAGGATGAGAAAAATTCTCAAGAGTATCTGTGACACATGCTTCAGTTATAAGCACGTTCAACCATGAAACTGCCCTCAGTATCTGAAATTAAAAAACTAGTTTTACTAAAGTTTGTCAAGAATACGATATTAAATGTGAATGATTAACAACATAGACACATGGCCATTTACCTATATAAATTGCTTTGCCACCAAGACCACCATAGTTAACTGGAATTTGGACATTTATGGCCAGCTGAATCCTGTAAATTATGGCATAAGCAGTGCTGCTAATGTGAAAACATCATTAAAGTTTAGCTTACAGAGGGGGATTAAACATACCCCAGCTGTGTTTTACCAATACCTGGAACTCCACCTGAAAAAACTGATCAGTAACTTGGATAGCCAAATGCACATAATTTACCAACTAAATAAGACCTCAGAAGGCATTGGTACAAAAAACAGGCATATGGTGGGAAATGGATTTGTGGCTTAGCCAATTACAGATTACAAATAAAGACTTTGTATATTATGATCCAGTGTATGAAACAATTCAAATTTTACTCTAAATTTATAGACATTTAAAGATTTGATTTTGCCAAATACTAGGTATGAAATATTATTTTTGCTAGAGGGATTTCATTTACATATGCTCAAAACAGTAGATTTATACACTAATGGACTATTTATATCAACTTCTAATATCAAAAACTTAAAGTTACCAATTTCAGTAACTTCTTTGCAATGTATACCCCCTCCAAGTATGGCATCTAGATCTTCACAACCCGTGGTTATGTGCTTTAGACTATGTTCCTCTGATAGCATATCCCATGCAGTCTGAGCACCTAGAAAAGGTAAAATGCTTCTAATATATGTGAAACCCAAGATATGAAAAACAAGGATGGAAGGTCCTTTAAATATAAAGCAAGAGAATGCACACAAAGAATAACATACGGTTGCATCTGTTTGCAAAAACAAAAGTATAAAACTTTATTGATAAAACTGTAATAAAGATTACAAGAATTCTGGGAAAATTACAACTGTAGGAATCCAATCTTGATGACGATTGCTTTATCCCTTGGACGATGTGAACTTTTGAAGACGAAGCCTCTGAAATTGAAAACAACTCTGGAAACTGAAGGCAAAAGCCTCGGAAGTTGAAGGCAAAAGCCTCGGAAGAATGCAGCAGCACTTCGGCAAGAACTCCTGAACTCTCTCTGAACTTTATGTCTGATCTTGATCCCCCTTGAAATGAAGACTTGAAACTCTATTTATAGAGTTCTGGAAATAACTAACTTTCAGTTATTCTGGACTGCGCAAGATGATTTGCGCAGCAACTGGTTTGCGCAGCATTGGACTGCGCAGGCAGTTATTGGATCGTGGGCCAACTATCTGGGACACATGGCATCATTTGATTGAAATGCGCATGATCGTACATAGACAGTTGCCACGTAATGAGCAATTGATGGCATGAATGCCACATGTAATTTGTCAGTTATGTTGGTAGAATGTGCAAAGTGAACTGCGCAGACTTTGGTTTGCGCAGACTCAGACAGCGCAGGAATGGTTTACGCAACCATGGATTGCGCTGCCACCTGTCAGCCGCCCTCGAGCACTGTGTGGCGCCAAAAACGATCAGTCTCCTCGTTATTCGTGCTGTCAGCTGTCAGAAAGATTTGATTTGATTCAGGTAATCATGACTTTTGCCACGTAAACCTGCGCAGTTAGAAACATGCGCAAACCAACCTGCGCAATGTAATGTCTGCGCAATCTGTTCTCTGCGCAACTCATCAAAATGATGAATATCTTGAATTTTTTACTTTGTTGATTGATGCAACTTGATTTTTTAGGACCTACAAGACCCCCTTCAAAGTTTTCGAAAGTTGATTTTATTCAAAAATTTGAAATACTTTAAATTTTTGAATGTTGAATCACTTTGCGCAAAATGATGAGCTGTCTGCGCAAAGCGGAAAAGACCACAATTTTAGGCGCAATCCGAGGCATCCGTTTCGTATTTCGAAAACTATAAATACCCATCTCTTCGTTTTTATTTCTTTACTTTGTAATCTTTCGAGCTCTTTGAGAAGAAAATCTCCCAACCCTTACTGTTCTCCTCCTCCGATGATTGTCATGGCACCACGACGATCCAATGCTGTCGCCACCGTCGCCGCGAAGGAAAAAGCTCCGGCCGAGTCATCTGACAGAGTTGCACGACGGGCATCTCGACACGAATCTGCGCACCCCGCTCTAAGAGGTAGTTGAACCGATCGAAAACCCCTTTTTAGGGTGATTCGACTTCCTTTGATCTTCGAAACTTATCTCTTTTTAGAGATGAGTTCATATTGCGCCACCCCTTTTTAGGGTTTTGGTTGCATCAATCTGTCAGTCCTCATTTTTATGAAGGCTGCATTCCTGCGCAACTTGTTGAATTGTGCTGACAGGAATTCAGCGCAATCGATTACTTTGCGCAGGTTGTCAGCGCAAACTATCACTTTGCGCATCCTTCTGTGATGCGCAATCTGTTGTTGCACAAGTCATGTCAGCGCAATCTGAGGTTGCGTACTCTAATGTTTTATGTTTTAAAATAGAGATTTTGACTTTGTACTAATCTTTATCTGTCTGTTGATGCAGTTGAGGTTAATGAAGACCCAGATTATGAACATTTTGTGGGAACCCTCTCAGAGTCTGAATATAAAGAAGATCTGTCTCATGTTCACTATCCTCAGTACGATCTGCCGGCTTCCCGTCAGGCTATACTGATTTCTCAGGATAATAAAACTTTAATATGTTTGATGAATGGACAGCCTCTAGAATCAGCTGATGCTGTAATTCATAAGAAACCCTTGTTCCTGTTCGGTGACGCCTTTGAGAGAGCCTCTCAGCCTAGGCCGAGGATGGAGGATAGAGTAGTTCACCAGAAAGATAGATCCTTCTTCATACCAGACATTGCTCGCTGCCTACCTTTGTCGCGGTACGCTCATACAAGCTACCCAAGGAAGATGGAGTGGAATATTACTCTGTTTCAGGATGCCCGTGCAGGGAAAATCTTCGTAAAGAAGGGGCCAAAACATAAGGATATGTTTTATAGCTCCTCTGACAGATATAGTGTCCTATTGAGAGGCTTGAGACCTGGCTGCATTCCACCAGAGAACTCTATGCTGATGCCTGTTAGGACACCAATATTCGCAAATGAATTTGCGAAGGTTGAAGGAAAATATCCTGAACAAGATATCAGGATGACTGGATTGGTGAATCCAGATTATAAGCGATGGAGCTACATTGTAAACTGGATTCTGGCAACATTCCAAGACAGACTCCAACAGATTAATCTATATCAAGCAGTGCATGCTACTGTATACGGCTTTGCTCCCAATCTTCATATGTTCTTAGCCTTAGCTGAGAGGTACAACTATAGGACGGGAACCTTCATGACCCCAGGTGGAGAGATGGGCTTTGCACTCCACGAGATGAAGTATATCTCATACTTGCCCATGGCAGATGCTCCGTATGAGGAGTATGTACCGACAAATGATGAGTTGAACAAGCTCAGAAAAGAGAATGCAGAGATGGTGGCAGTATTCGAAGAACTATTATGCCATTACAAGATCTGTTCTCTATATTACAAGAGTGCTACCGCCAACACTTGTTACTCTTCAAAGTGGTTACCATATTTGTTTCTCAATCATATAGAAGAGAAGAAGACCAAAGAGAATGACAAATGCTACCCTACCTTCTTCAAACCTTTGAGCAACGCAGAGGTTATAAAGCTAGTGGAACAGAGTAGTCACTTTGATAAAGAAGTGAAGGATGATCATGAGTATCCTCCTTTGAAGAGAGGAGATAATTTGGAGAGCTACTTAAGAATGGGCTACAGACCCATGTCCGAAGAAGCACAACTGGCAGGATTTCTAACATACTGGCTTCGGAGGTTTGTAGTTCCCGGATCCAGTGCCGTGGATCGTTTTCACCGTTGCGTTCTGTTTGCAGCTGTTAAGTTAGTCTTCGGCTATAAAATGGACTTGCTATCAGCAATGACCTGCAAACTCAATGCCAGTCTTCGTTTATACGTTGACTTGATGCTGAAGGCGAAGGGAGAGAAAGAATTTCCTCGTCTGGAATTGCCATATACATACTTATTCGGATGGTTGCTTCTTCATTATCCAACTTTAATGGATCCTGGCATGGGACAAGTTGATGGCAGTTTTCTCAGAAGATATTCTCATGGACAATAGAAATACACTTCTTTAACTGAGTGTAGATATGTGTTGAATTTGAATAGAGGATGGAACTTCTGCTGTGCTCCTTTCCCTGCTGGGTATGATCAAATGCCCACAAATATGGTGGATTCGAAGATGCAACCTCTGACCCGTACAACCTTTGAATGGTTGAAGACGATTCGACCATCTCATCTAGTTTATCGGTTCGAAGAAGAGTGCTATTTAGAACCATATCTTCCCAGCCGATTTGCTCGGCAGTTTGGGTATGATCAGTTCCATATAGGGAACGCAATTACCTGCCTCCAAGGCAAAGGTTATTTGATAGACGGAGCTAGAGCTTGGGCTTATTACAATGCCCGTGATACAAAAGCCACATTTTCAATGCCAGCAAAGAGTACTCCCCAGGGTCCTCGGATGCTCTTCACATATTCTGTGTTTTACACATCCGCGAATACTTTTGCCGAGAATTTTAATCTCGTAGATACTTTCGCTACTGCAACAAGATTGAGGAGAGGGAGAATTGCTCCATCGATCCCTGCGAATGAAGAGGTGCACGAACCGACGGATGCACCTCTAGAAACTACGAGGGATATTGTGTTCCCTCAAGAGGTGAATGCACCACTACGTGTTTCTCTGAAAGTGGGTAGATCTCCCGCAAAGAAAAGAAGAAGAGAGGAGCCTCCTGCTCCAGTGGCGAAGAAGAAATTGATCCTTGATCTTTCTTCTGAAAAGGTCACTACCAGATCCCAATCTCGGCAATTGGCCGAGACACATCAAGAAGCTGCCACTACACCAACTTCTGTGCAGAAACAAGCAGAGCCAATAAATGTAGAGAGTTCTGTCAGACCTCTGCACAGAAAGAAAAGGGTGGTCACTAGAAGACATTTAGAAGAATCTTCTTCCAGACAACTCTTGACTTCAGTAGATGCTGCAGCAGGAATTCTAATGGCATCTCCCACACCTGTTTCTGAATCTGGGAGCAAAACTCTTGAAGAGAATGAACAGAGGGGAGATCTTATCCCAAGAACTGAGGTTGAAAAGCCTGGAGAAAACATCTTAGAGGAAGAACAAAATGTTGTACGACCTCATTCACCTGTCGCGGAGACTACTCAACCTCCTCTTACTCCCAGGACTCTTCGTGAAGAAGAAGACCGTGAAATGATTGCAGCTCTGGAGGATTGCAGTTATAGCCTGCAAGACGATCAAACTGCCACTAACAGTGGGAATGCAGCAGCAGAAGAAGAAGAAGACGAAGAGAGTTCTTCGACTGAAAATGTTGATGAGTATATACAAGATCCTGAAAAGGATAACGAAGAACATATATCTCTTGATACTGCCGATGATATTTCAAATCCTAAAAAGGATATTGAAGTGGAGGCATCTGTAGAAAATGTTGCTGAAAATCCTGTTGAAAATGTTGAGATAGAAATATCTCCTGAAGAAGCAGCCGATGAAGGCATGCTGAAAGAAAATTCCGCCACCGACCCTCAAGGTATAAGAACGAGATCTAACAATCTTCTCTCTTTTAAAATGAACTGATAACTAATATCTTTATTTTGTAATTCCTGCAGATCTTGAAATTCTGCCAACACCTCCAACGGACCTGGCTATGGTGCCTATACCAACGGTGGTTGTTAGTAGTAGTCATCACTTATCTTGTGGTTCTGAGGCGGACAGCAGCCAGGCTGTCGTAGCTGAGGCTACTTCTGTTCAAAGAGAGTCCATTCCAGCAAGGGATGCACTTGTTGTTAGACCAAACCAAGGTAAGATTTGTTCTTATTTGATCTTCTTGTTCATCAGCAAACAATTAGTAAAATAACAATTTTACTATTGCAGAGGATCAAATAGGAGGAGCGACCAGTTCTACTCTGGCTCCTTTATTTAAAGAACCTGTTGTCCAACCACAAAGAATCGAGCAACCTGCTACCCCATCCTCAACAGGGGTAGCAGCGACTCCTGGAACTTTGGCCGTCAATCAACAAGTTGTCCAGTCTTTTACCAGATGCTTCTTCGAGTTGCTGGGATCTCTTGTCCATAAAATGATAGAGAAAGAAGGGGCTGACTTCATTATGGTTAGGAAGCCAACTTCTTTCTTAATAAGAGCCATAAGAGACCAAGGAGACGAAGCTCAGGCCACTCTCCTTGAACACATTTGAACGAATTAGAAGTCTCCATCAAGAAGTACAAGGAGCTCAAGAAGAAGGATATAGATTCTTTAGTACAGGCTGAATTTGAGCGACTGGCTCAAGCTGCTGATATGGAAAGGTTAACCCTTCAAAATCTGTTAGAGGCTCATTCTGTAAAATCAGCTGAATACAATTCTAAGATAGAATCAGTTACTTTAATGGCTGAAAGCAAAGGACGGCAACTTGCTGAGCTGAAAGCAGAAATTACTCGCCTCCAACAAGAGTTTGAAGAAGAAACTGTTAATCACCAACTGGTGATTGAACAATTCAATGCTTTAATTGAAGAAAGGAATGAGTATGAGACAACCCATGGTGCAGAAATCACCCGCCGGACAGTGGATATGCCCATTTTTGATGAAGAAAGCGGGATGGAGGAAGCAAGAAAGATAGTAGCATCAACCTACGAAGAAGAGCTGCAGACACTGAAGCAGCAAATTGATAATCTGATTGTCCCTCCTTCTTGATTAAAACTTTTGTATTTTTTATATTTGTTGCTGTAGCTGCATTTCTGTAATGCCTCATATTTTGATATAAAAGACATCTTGTTGTGGCTCTATTATTTATTGCATATCTTATTCAGATATAAATAATAGATAGACATGATATATTTATTATCTCAATTTGACAACTTAATCGAAAACGACAAGTTGCTGATGTGAATAATGAACGATGATGAATCGTCAATGTATGTGAAATGAATGAACGGGGAAAACCGTCAAATGATAATGAACGAACGAGTGAACCGTAAAATGATGATAAATGAACGGATGAACCGTCGGGTATTTAATGAACGGACGAACCGTCGGATGAATGTGATAAATGAACGGATGAACCGTCAGGTATTTAATGAACAGACGAACCGTCGGATGAATATGATAAATAAACGGATGAACCGTCAGGTGAATGTATCGCTTCGTTAGTTGAGGAACTTCTGCCTATAAATATAGCAGAAATCTGACAGGAACGAACACTTCTACTCTTCAACATAAAAATGTGAAGCATCTAAGAAGGCTGAGATTGCCCCGAAAGTTCAGAAGGGCACTGAAGATCGCCCTGCCGATCCAATTCAGCCGAAGGAGGCAGAAGTAGGGGAGGGTTCGTCTGCACCCCAGCCACCGTGGGACATTCTGGACTTCCTGCTCGAACCAGGAAGGACTAAAGAAGAAGAAGCCATGAGGATGGCCGCCTGCAAGTTTCTCGTGGGATCTAGCAAGGAGGTTCTCGGCTCTTTTGCTGACCGCATTTTTGAGAAGGAAGGCAGTGGTCCTCGTCCCAATATAGAAAAAGATGATAGTGACCTTTAAATTTATGTACTATCATATAATGAAATAAAATTTTGAATTTTATTTATGAACTTGATTCTGTCTGATGATTTACAAGCATTTTACATTTATACATAATACTTCTTTAAGAATTTGCCATTGATAGGCATCATAGCAACTCGACCATCAAGCTCCGAAAGTTGATAAGCTCCATTTGAGAAGACTTTCTTTACAACATAAGGACCTTCCCACTTCGCATCGAATTTCCCTTTGCTCATATGAGTCATAGTCATAGGACGTCTGACCGTTAGAACAAGTTCTCCTTGCTGAAATGTTCTGATTTTAACTTTGCGGTTGAAAGTCTTTGAGATACGGGCTTGTTATAACTCAATGTGTTGTTGAGCCATTAATCGCTTCTCATCAAGTGCTTCCAATTCTTGAAGTCGAAGAAGGTCGTTATTCTCTGTAGTGAGCTCATTAGCAATGGCAATCCTTAAAGAAGGAATTTGCAGCTCTAAAGGAAGGACAGCTTCACAGCCATACACCAAAGGGAAAGGTGTAAAGCCTGTGGGATTGCGGACCGTAGTTCGGTAAGCCCAAAGACATTCACCAAGTTTCTCGCTCCAATTCCGTTTGTTAGTGGATACAAACTTCTTAAGGAGCTTAATAATGGTTTTGTTAAAGGCTTCAGCTAAACCATTAGCGGCAGGATTGTATGCTGTTGAGGCGACATTGTCAATCCGGTGATCATCGTAGAATCTGGTGAACTTCTGGCTGATGAATTGAGGTCCATTGTCATGGATGATTTTTCGAGGTATACCAAATCTATATATGACATGGTGTTTAACGAAGTTGATGACACTGCTAGTCTTGACTTCAGCCAGAGGTATAGCTTCAGCCCACTTGGAGAAGTAATCGGTTATTACTAATATGAACCGATGTCCTCTAGAAGAAGGAGGATTGATAGGACCTATGACATCCATGCCCCAAGCTTCGAAAGGCCAGGAAGCAGCAGTCGGGTGTAAAAATTCCGATGGTTGATGAATGAAGTCTGTATGGATTTGACAAGCACGACATTTCCTTGCATATTCAATGGCATCTGATACCATAGAGGGCCAGTAGTAACCCATACGTCTAATGCGATCCTGTAATTTAGGACCAGGTTGATGTGCTCCACAAATACCATCGTGAGCTTCACGCAACACTTGTTTGGCTTCATCACCAGCGAGACAACGTAGGAGAAGACCGTCATAAGTTCGTCGATAGAGAGTTTTGGTAGTTTGATTGTAGTAGAATCGGAGAGATCGTCGACGAACACTCGTAGCCTCCTTAGGATCTTCAGGGAGTATGTCATGAACTACAAAATCGATAAAAGGAGTTCTCCAGTCTTCATCGATAACATTGACTTCAGCGAGATTACTGAATTCAATATTACGATTGTTTTCAATATAGAATAGCTCTCGATTGGAAGTAACCACCACCTGCTGTCTTTTGATAGGGATAGCTAAGACAGCTGCAAGATTGGCTAAAGCATCTGCTTCGGTATTGCAAGCTCGCCGAACATAGTCGATGAAGAAAGCTTTGAATGATATAGCTATATTGATTGCTGCTTCATGATAAGGCACCAGGTCTTGATGACGGACTTCATAGGTTCCTCTAACCTGATTAACAACCAGCTTAGAATCACCGTAGACTTCGAGATATTCAACATTCAGTTGTTTGGCTAACTGAAGGCCGATGAGTAGAGCATTGTACTCTGCCACATTGTTGGAGCAAGGTTCATCTAAAGAGTAGGCTCTTTGGATAATTGATCCATCTGGAGAAAACGAGGACCACTCCAACTCCTGCTATAATAGCACCATTTGGTCCAATTCTCGATGCACCATCAAAGAATAGACGCCAAGTTGGAAACTCTTCAGAGATCATGTTGACTTCTAACGTCTCGTCTGGAATTTCGTCATAGAGTTTAGATGTCTCAGGCACAGGATGAGCTGCTAAGAAGTCTGCCAGCGCTTGACCTTTAACAGACTTTTGTGGAACGTACACCATGTCATATTGAGCTAGCAGGATTGCCCATGTAGCCAGCCAAGAATTAAGTGTGCTAGGCTTCTTCATGAGTACCCGAAGAGGATTAACTCGGGATATGACATGAATAGTTTGGCCAATGATGTAATGCCTCGTCTTTTGCACAGCAAACATGAGAGCCAGGCATTCTTTCTCGACCGGACTATAACAGTGTTCAGCACCAATCATAGTTCGGCTAAGATAATAGATAGCCTGTTCATGACCTTCTTTGTTCTTTTGGGCAAGTAAAGCACCAAATGAATGATCCATAGCACGGACATACATCAAGAACGGAATGCCAGAGATAGGTGGCACCAAGACTGGTAGGTTCATAAGATATCGTTTGATATCGTCGAATGCTCGTTGACACTCTTCAGTCCAAACAAAAGATACACCTTTCTTCATTAATTGAGTGAATGGTCTACAGCGTTCAGACAAGTTCGAAATGAATTGCCTGATGTACGCAAGTCGGCCTTGGAATCCTCGTAGCTCTTTTAGGTTGCGTGGAGGACGCATCTCTTGGATGGCTTTGATCTTCTCGGGATCCACGTGTATACCCTTAGAGGTAATGACGAAGCCGAGAAATTTGCCACTAGAGACACCCAAGAATGACTTGGTGGGATTCATCTTGAGATGATGTTGACGCATGAGATTGAAGATTATTCTCAAATCTTGGATATGATCTTCTTTTAGACGACTTTTGACGGCGATATCGTCAACATAGCATTCGACTGTCTTGCGAAGATGTTCTCTAAAGATGGTACTCATAGCCCGTTGGTAGGTTGCACCAGCGTTCTTGAGACCAAATGGCATCACTGTATAGTAATAGACTCCCCGGGGAGTACGGAAAGATGTGTGCTTTTCATCTTCGGGATGCATTTTGATCTGATTGTATCCAGAGAATCCATCCATAAAAGATATTCGTTCGAACCCACAAGTATTGTCAATCATGACGTCTGTGATAGGAAGAGGAAATTCATCTTTTGGACATGCTTCATTAAGATCCCGGAAGTCGATACCAACTCGAACTTTGCCAGTTTTCTTTAGGACTGGAACAACATTAGCTACCCAATCAGGATGTTGTTCTTCTCGAATAAAGCCACAAGCAATAAGCTTCTTGACTTCATCATCAATTGCATCCATCATTTCAAGCTTAAATCGCCTTTGTTGTTGTTTGACTAGTTTAGCATTAGGAAGAATGTTCAGCTTGTGAGTAGCAATCTTAGGATCTAAACCTGGCATGTCTTTATAACTCCAGGCAAAGACGTCGATGTATTCTTTAATAAAAAGAATCAACTCTTGTTTGTCTGCTTCTGGAAGATTTTTGCTGATGAAGATTGGACGAGGCGACTCGCTTTCTCCTACATCAATTTGAACTAATTGATCTTCAGTAGGAGGTTCACGTTGTTCAAAGCGAAGTACCCATTGGTTATCCATATGTTGAGCCCAAGGATCTGTTTCAGGACTTTCTTCAACGTCTTCATCATAGCCTTCTGGTAGTTCAGCGGAGACCATGTTAGATGATACGATCAGCCTGTGAACTTCACCAATGCTAGTATCAGAATCCCAAGATCTAGAATCAGATGAATTAGAGCGTTCTTCACTGTCTGAGTCAGAGGCTGCTGGGGATAACAGTGGAGGAGAAGTATATCCGAGACCTTTCTTAGTCCTGCTGTAATACATTTGTGATTTTCCTTCCGGAACAGTCGTGCGGATAGGAGTTCGTCTACCTTTACCGTAATTGAGGCCACTTTTGAAGTCATAGCCCATTTTCCGGATGATGTCTTTTGATTGTTGACTATAACGATGGAACTGGAGACGTTCCGTATCGTTAAGTTTGCTATCATCCGTATAGTTGAATTGTTTTTCTGGTCCTTTACTAAAAAGTACTGGACTTTCACCTTTCTTTAGAAAAGGGTGAATACAGTAAGAATCATCTGGATCTTCAAGTGAGACTTCTGTCTGAAGAGATTGTACAACTCCCATTGTAATTGATTGGAAGCTATCTAACATATCCAAATAGCATTTAGTATAATAAATAACATCAGTATACTGGAAAGTAGGTGCTTTTTCATTGATTTGTACATCAGTATTTACAACAGGACCTTTAGCCTTAGTAGGCTTGGTCAGATTAATTACAAGAGAGGAAGAAGAAGAACGTGGAGGAGGCTTGTTACGACGGAGGTCGATAACAAGTGGCTCTGAAGAGGTGAGCTCCCTTTTTTCCTTGTTGCGAGTGAGATCAACAACAAGTGGCTCAGAAGGAGTGAGCTGCTTTTTGTCCTTATTACGACGTAGGTCGATAACAAGTGGCTCAGAAGAGGTGAGCTCCCTTTGATCTTGATCAGCATCAACTGATTTCTTTTGAATTGGCAAGTGAATAGCCAGTGGTTTAGAAGACTGAGGATGTGAAACTCGCCCTTTGACAGGTATGATAAGAGTGTCTTTGGGCATTGTTTCTTGTTCTTCTTCAGTGTCTAAGGCTAACACAATCTTCATGAATTCATCCTTGTACATCCGAGCGTCGTTACAGTACGCTTCAACGCCTTTGAAGGGATAAAGATCCGCAACCTCCTTGTGAACCATTCCTTTATCATCAACATATTTGAAACATTGATGAAGGGTTGATGGAACAATATTGTGCTCATGTAAGAATGGTCTCCCCAATAGAGCATTGTAAGAACAACCAAAATTGTCAATGATGTAGAATGTAACTTTTGTGCGAAGATTGCCTATTTGGAGTTTTAGGCGAATCTTGCCCAAAGGTTCGCTTCTTCCCTGATTAAATCCAAGGATAGTAGTGATTGTAGTGGAGAGACTATGTACAGGAATTTTTAAAGCATCGAGCATCGTCTTCGGCATGATACTGAGAGCAGACCCTGGATCTATCAGAATACGATCGACTTTCATCGAATCGACATATCCTGTATAGTAAAGAGGACGGTCATGCCTGTTGTCTTCCATCAGCATGTCATCTTGTGTGAAAGTTATGTTTGGAATCAATTCCTGAACACTATTACAAGAGACTGGTTCTGCTTCGGACTTTTTGAGAAAGGTTAGACAAGTTTCTGCTTGCATAAGAGCTTCACTTAGAGTTTCTCGCGTCTCTTTGAAAAGACGCAAGAGTTCAAAGATAGACAACTTTGCTGGTGTATTGGCTAGTTGAGCCAATATATCGAAATTGTAAGGCTTCTCAAGCCCAGTAGGAGATGATTTCTTCAAGGGTTTGTCGAAGCGAACTTGTTGCTTGCCTTTGTCAGCCGTTGTTGGTTTGGAAGAAATTGATACTACAACTGGTGAAGATGTAGAAGGAACCTCTTCAGTAGAAGCAGGTTGTGCCGGAGCAGGTTCAGAAGAAGAAGCAGGATCCTTTTGACCTTCAGAATGATCTTTCAAATAGGCTTTTCCTGATCTGGTGCCTAACAGAATCTCTTCGTCAACTATGGGATCAAAAGATACCATGTTGCAAATTTTGGTTTTGCCTTTAGAACGAGTTTTCTTTTTGGAAGAAGAGGACAACTCAAATTCCGGAGCAAGATCAGGATGGATCCACATAATTTCACCGTTGTCAAGAGACAAGGGAACAAGACTTTCATTTAATGGAAGTGGGAGATTTTCAATCTCAAGAGTAGCTTTAGGAATTGGAATGACACCGTGCTGCACCATCTGTGGAGGGAAGTCCCCAAATTGGACTGAAACCATGTTGGCAGTGACAGTCTTTTCATCTTGTTGCAAGGTAACAACTCCAGCATTAACAAGCTCTTGGATTTTACCTTTGAGTACATAGCATGCTCTAGTAGGATGTCCAATGAATCGGTGATAGACACAATACTTAGGATGATCGGTCTTACCGACTTCATCAGGTTTCTTTGGGTCAGGGAGTTGAATTTTATTGCTTTTGAGTAAACACTCAAAGATGCTTGCAGTGTCATTCTCGTCAAAGGAATATTGCACTTTCGGACGAGGTTCCCTTGGTGGAGGTGCAGAAGGGGTAGAAGTGGATGTAGGCGGAGCTACATTGACAGCCAAAGATTCTTTGTTTTTGTTCAAGTTAATGTTCAAAGTATCTTTTGCTTTGCGATTGTTCTGGCGGTTGCCACCACCTGAATTCTGATGCTCATCTCGATCAGGGTTAGACATTTGTACCCCCAATTGTTTGAATTTGTCGGCACTCACTTCAGCAGCTTTGGCGTTGACAATGAATGAGGGCCAATCTTGGAATTGGGTAGACCCTGTCCATATACTGATAATAGGCAAAAGATTTGCCTTACAAGTATCAATAGTGACAGCAGCTGGACTTCCTGGAGGCATTTTTAAAGCTTTACGACGGAACCGTTCGATAAAACTCTCAGCAGTTTTATTATATTTCTGTTTGATTTTGTTGAGAGCTGACATTGTCATATCATTAAATCCTTCATAGAACCGTTCTAGAAAGATTTGTTTGAGACCTGAAAAGGATGTGATGCAACCATCGGGCAAACTTCTGTACCAATCATATGCTACGTCGGCTAAACAACCGACGAACACTCTGGTAAGAAGAGCGTCATTTGGTTGAAGTTGAACAGTCATTACCTCAAAATGATTGATGAATTGACTTGGGGAAGTACTGCCATCGAACAAAGAGATCGTTGGAATCTTGTACTTTGGGGGAAATGGGACTTCCTTCCATTCAACTGGATAGGGCTGTTTAATCCCCAATCTTTGCAAGTTGTCTTTCTCTTTAAATGCTTCGAACTGAGTTCGTAAGAGTTTGACAGCTTCATTGGCGTCTTCTGATGACGACGAAGGAGCAGGTTGAGTTGTAGTGGTGGGAGGAGGAACAGCATTGTAAGCACTACTCCCAGCTCCTGACTGGCTAGGTGTACAGGAGGCATTTGGGGAAGCACTACCCCCAGTCCAGTATTAGCAGGTACCGAAGATGCTATGATCTCTGGACTAGTAGTAGGTGCAATTGGTGGTGTAGCATGCTGTGCTACAATGATGGAATGCATACTAGCAACCATTTCAGCCATGGTCTTTAGCTTGTCTTCAAGTGCAGCGATTCGTTGTTCTTGATTTGCAGACGTTGAAGCATCTTGATCATCAGTGACAACATAAGATGTCACTTCTCTTGGTACAGTGGAAGACACTGTCTGTTCAGAACTTCGCTGTATGCATCATAGTCGGAGAAAGAATTATCTCCTGACTGAGAAAGAGGGAAATGACCAGAAGGATCTTGAGGAAGATTCCTTTGACCGATTATATCTCGGCTTCGGGAACGGGTATGTTGAAACACTCCTTCGAAAGATTCTTGGAGTAGTTCTAAATATCGTTGGGTTGACTTACGAAGTCTGCCATGTTTAGAGCATCTTTTACCCCCAGTATCTCGGGAAGTCATGTTAACAGAAGCATACAAGACTTCATCTTCCTCTGACATAGGTTCAGATTTAGCAAAAGTCAAACGATCAAAGACAGATCGTTTTGTTGTTTGACAACAACATTGGATTATGACTTTATGATTTCAATGATGATCAGATGATTGAACTGAAGGAGTTGAGGCATTATCCCGTTTTTGCCTGAGATGTTCTCGGAGATCAGAAACCATGCCAGGACGAGGAAAAGTTCGAGGAATATGTTCTTTAACAACATTCGGAACATGGTTCCGATTCTTCAAATGTTTTATCCCCTGTGTGTACAAGGAAGTGCTCATCTCATTGGCATAGGTATCGGGATTTTTGACCTTAGAGTTTTGTCTTTGAGGCTTGACCTTCGGCATAGGTTGCTTACGTTTTGCCGAAGTTGGCCTGTTAAGATATGTTCTTAGGTCTGCAAATTCACCCCCAGGGGTTTCTGTTTGAGACACCAACAGTTTTTCCTGTTTGGAACGGGATATTTTGAAAGTTGGAAGGTCTTGGAATTCTGCTACTGGGGTAGACAGAATACCTCTTTGATCAATATAAGTTCCTTTGTCATGAAGGAAAAAGGAATCCTTGTTTGTAGGAGTTTTTGTACTGACAGGTGCCAAGGCATATTCAGATGGATCCTCTTCAGTAAAGACTGAAGAAGATTGAGAAAAGATCAAAAGGCCTTTTCCTTTGTTTTGAGATGAAGGGTTAGCTAAAGAGCGTTTCCCTCTGTTGTCTTCCAATTCATGAGACAAGGAAGTTTGAGAAAAGACTAACGGGCCTTTCCCTTTGTTTTGGAGAGAAAGAGGAATAGCCAAAGGACTACCCCCAGTGGATTGCGCAGGAGCAATAGGGTGTTTGGAAAGAGGAGTAGAATCTCTTCCTTTGTTATGAGAAGAAGAGAGTTTAGCCAAAGGGCTGTTTCTCTTGGATTGCGCAGGCTTAGTTTGCGCATGGGTAGAAGGTGCACTGGTCACTTGTGCAGTAGAAGCTTTGGTAGGAAGTGCATCAGGAGTTCTTGCCTTAGAGTGCTTGGGATGCACTTTGGTTGCTGGAGTATTGGTCTGCGCAGGAAAAGCTACTGCCAATTGCGCAAGAGTCATAGGAGTCTTATGTTTTGACAAGGCAGCATATGAAGTAGCCTGTGCAATAGTTGCAACAGACTGCACAGTATTGACTGCAACAGATTGTGCAGCATTGGTTGAGACAGACTGTGCAACAGTTGGCACAGCAGTTTGTGCTGCAGTTGGCACAGCAGTTTATGCAGCAGTTGGCACAGCACCCTTGGTGGCAAAACTGCCAGATTGTGTAGCAGTTTTGGAGACCCAAACTAAGCGCACTTTGCTCTTGGCAGAAGTGGTTGTAGTACGGAGAGTGGTCTTGGAGTTGAGCATCGCCTCGTAGGCTGTCTGGTTGACTTTAACAACCAGCGTCTTCTGCGTCTTCCCGATAGACTCTACGTCACATTGAGTTGCTACTTCCTCGTCGGAGGAGAAAGTTGTCCCCAGCAGAGTCGCCATTTTGTTTGTAAAAACTAAAGTATAAAACTTTATTGATACAAACTGTAATAAAGATTACAAGAATTCTGGAAAAATTACAACTGTAGGAATCCAATCTTGATGACGATTGCTTTATCCCTTAGACGATGTGAACTTTTGAAGACGAAGCCTCTGAAATTGAAAACAACTCTGGAAACTGAAGGCAAAAGCCTCGGAAGAATGCAGCAGCACTTCGGCAAGAACTCCTGAACTCTCTGATTTCTGAACTTTATGTCTGATCTTGATCCCCCTTGAAATGAAGACTTGAAACTCTATTTATAGAGTTCTGGAAATAACTAACTTTCAGTTATTCTGGACTGCGCAAGATGATTTGTGCAGCAACTGGTTTGCGCAGCATTGGACTGCGCAGGCAGTTATTGGATCGTAGGCCAACTATCTGGGACACATGGCATCATTTGATTGAAATGCGCATGATCGTGCATAGACAGTTGCCACGTAATGAGCAATTGATGGCATGAATGCCACATGTAATTTGTCAGTTATGTTGGTAGAATGCGCAAAGTGAACTGCGCAGACTTTGGTTTGCGCAGACTCAGACTGCGCAGGAATGGTTTACGCAACCATGGATTGCGCTGCCACCTGTCAGCCGCCCTCGAGCACTGTGCGGCGCCAAAAATGATCAGTCTCCTCGTTATCCGTGCTGTCAGCTGTCAGGAAGATTTGATTTGATTCAGGTAATCATGACTTTTGCCACGTAAGCCTGCGCAGTTAGGAACATGCGCAAACCAACCTGCGCAATGTAATGTCTGCACAATCTGTTCTCTGCGCAACTCATCAAAATGATGAATATCTTGAATTTTTTACTTTGTTGATTGATACAACTTGATTTTTTAGGACCTACAGCATCATAGAATTAAAATTCACGAAATTAAGAATTATGTAATTGCAATTAGAAATTTATTGTTTAGTTGAGATGCTAAAGGCCACTAAATTCCAATCCCTGCATTTTTGTCGACCAGGACTAGAGTTCCATAAACTCAGAATTTTGACTTTTATGAATAGAGGAAATTTGGTCAAAATGGTTTTCACATATTGCAAGAAGAACGAGTTCCAACTCTCATTATTTCGATATTGTCGGCCAGCTGGTACAAATCTCTCTCTCTCTCTCTCTCTCTCTCTCTCTCCACATAAACGTCAAACCTCAAGTCACTAAACCACTCATCTCCTGCAATCAAGTCTCCTCTAGATCCGAGCTCACGTGGCTCACGATCCTTTAGGTTGATCTTGGTGTTTCGCCTACTTCTCTCTCTGTCTACTTCTCTCTCTATTTCTCTCTCTCTCTCTCTCTCTCTCTCTCTCTTGCGCAACAAAGCCTATATACAAATTGCTAAAAATTTCGTCTTTTATTAGTGCACTAAGCATGTTGATGTTGATTGACACTTCATTTGGGACAAGGGTCAAGTTCCAAGAAGTCCATCTCCTTCGTGTTCATTTTCCTACTAGTGCTACCTCTAAGTTGGCTGATAACCTACCTCATCAAAGCTCTTCACAACCTTTGTTCCAACATTTTCTCTCCAAATTGGGCATTGTCATCTTCAATGCAGCTTGCGGGAGAGTGTAGAGAATCTCATGTTTATCCACACCTTTTTCTGTATTTTTTTAAATCTTATAAGTCTCTTGTTTAATCCCATATTGGATATCCACACTATCCTCTTCCCTAAGTATGTACTCACTCCATCTAATGATGTCAATCTATTGAAATGGATTGACATCATTTGGAATTATATATGGAGTTGGAAGATACAAGCAAGTTAATTTGGAAGTCTACATGGAATTGGAAGATATCACATGTGCATCACGTAGGGCTGTCAACAGATCAGGTTCAAGTCATTATTTAAAATCTGAACCCGACCGGAAAGTCCTTCAGGTTCAAAATTTGTACCAAAAACCATATATATATATATATATATATATATATATATATATATAAGGGGACCCGAACAGTGTACCTCTTACGAAAACCAACCAACAGGCCATGGTCACTTACTTACATGTATAAATATAAATTTTATATGTTTAATAAACCTGAACCCGACCCAGAAGTCATTTGGGTTTTAATTCTTACATACAAACCCAATTTTTTTAGTCACCAATCAGGTCAGGTAATCGGTTACCGTTGACAGACCTAATATCTCGCCAGCAAAAAGTTAAAAAAATTTAGTTTCTGATTGAACCTAGATTGTCACATATATGCATAAGCATGGACGAGCTTATCTAAGAAATATGTTTGAAATGTGAGATGGAGATCTACCCATGAGGCGTTCTGTAAAAGGTATTACCTGGTTGGAACCTACCTAAACCACTTGAAGCTATAAGTGCTACAGAATGATTATAAACTCAACAAGCATGTCTGTTTGGTGTGCCCAATGGAGGGTTGTGGTAGGGTGTACATGTGTCTGTGTGTATTGGAGCTGTGTGTATGTTAGGGGGTGTTGATAATGTTTGAATAATTTCGTAGGAAGAAAAACCAAAATATGTGTAGCTGGAAACATGGAACATACAGGTTGTATTATAGAATTTGAGAAGAACATCTCCCCTCATTTCATCCTAATGACTCTTGAAGCATTGGGCAAAAGCATGTTAAAAGATAAATAATTCCGAAAAGAAATTTAAACAATGAACTAGCTAGGAAGATACAGTACCGTTAAAAATAGCATTGCAGCCATCTAACCTTTCAGACCTATTATGTTATTTTGTCCCAAAACAATTATCACCAAAAAGGAGTACCTCTTCCCCCTATCTATGTGCTACAACAATTATCTGAAGCTGGACACTCCAGGTGATCTGGAAAACAAAACAAAAATGCTATATTGAATATATTATGAAGCAATAAAAAACAAAACTCGAAGTAAAACTCACCTTCATCCTGTGCAAGATCAGAGGCACTGGTTGATGGAGATTGGTTTACTGATGTATAGCCTGCCTTATCTGAAACCACATCAAGTGGAAATCCCTGACAAAGTTCCAAGATCCAAAGAAATTAGAAACATAAAAATGTCAAGTTCATATCAAGTTGTAAGGAGAAATTTGTACATCAGACTGAAGCTCTACAACATGTTTTGTGACAACTGTAGGTACTAAAAGACCAGAAGTTGCTTCCACAGGAGGATCCACTCTCATAGGAGTTGCATGATCAAATTCACCAAGATATAAGTTGCCTTTCTCATCATAACTTGTTGAGGATTCCATAATCTCATCCAACTGAGATTTATCCTCAGAATAAACTTTTCTATCTAGAGAAGCTATAGAAATGACTCCTTAGAAGTATATCTTCACACAAAACTATGCATGATATGCCAGTCAAATCTGCATGCATATGACCTTATCATAGATAAAAACTATTTATCACCTAAAGCATATCAAATTATATTACATTTTTAAGGTACAGCTGAGCAAATACCAGCAAGTCTCAAAACCCGAACTACAGTTACCTGTGTAACAAAGTTTAAAGTAGTGATGTTACCTTTGTAAAGTACATCTGAGCAAATATCAGTTTGAAGACATCTTCCTAAACATCCTCGATAACGACCATTTAGTTTCCTGATGCTTATCTAATTAAGAAACTAACTCATGCAAACTAAATAGGCAGATTTCAAAGAAGTAATGAATTGATCCACTGAATACCACTAGTAGGCCTTTATATTTCTAAAATAAGAGTTAGCAACTTGACAACTACAGGGAAGGTTTGTGGCTCAACATGTGCCAAAGCAACTTGACTAAATAATATAGTAAAAAATCACAAACATTTTCTCGCATTGTTCAATACCCAAGTGGAAAATAATTAAATAATAACTATTTTGTCGGTATGTCCAAGCTTACTACATTGCTAAAAAGTCAACCTAAGCAGACTTGTACCATTGAGAAAACCTTAGACATAAGACCACCTCTATCAAGCACCGCAAAAGAACGGTTGATGTTCAGTTTAAATGGCCCAAGAAACACAACATAACATGTTGTAGTAAACATTGTTCATCTAGTAAACAATCTAAATATAAAAAAATTATGCATCGCAGCTTTCTCATAATCAATGGGTTACAAGGTCCAGGGCAGGAGAGGGGAAGGTCCACTGCAAAAGTTTTATCGTGTTAGTGAAGTTAACAATGTCGTCATCTACCAAATACTAAATCCTGAATGGTGTCTTGTGTAAAGAAATTATGTGTTAATGAATCTTAACATGCATAGATTGTCATTGTTGTCTAGAATCTAGATGTCCAATGTGCTGGTGATGTGGCTAATTGACAAAAGTTTATATGAATCAGTTTGAACTTTGAAGATGCAGCTACGGATCGACCACCAAACCACGCTGAAAATAAGAAGAAAATATAAATACTATCATAAATAAAAAAGTGTTGACATGGATTATATGAGTAGCCAAACTCCAAACTTACTGATATGGATACTCATATAACCCTACCTACATCTTCCAAATTGCTGATACGAATCTTGGTTACTTACCGTTAGGAAAAATAAACTCCATCCTTCACAAATAAATAGATTAAGGTTCACCAACATGTTCAATGCGGTTGCTGCTAAAACTTACCAATGTCCATATACTATAGCAATGCTAGGATCCCACTGCATGCAAAAGCACCTATTTAAAAAAATTAGGAAAAAAATACCATCAAAAACAAACTTAGGTCATTTCATAATATACAAACTCCTACCTTTTTGTCAAATTCGAGACCCTCTGCAATCAGAAGTGAAACGATAATAGATACACAAAACAACCGAACTATCTATTCACAATAGATCATCCTTTCCCTGAATCCACACGCACTGACAACAAAGAACAAAGATTATAGCAAGAGAACATCCTTCTGTGAACGTCTAGGCGAATAATTTTTGCACGGATTTGCAATACAAACAATAATAAAAACAATTGAACGTGATTTGACAAAAAATTACCAAAAAATGACGGAGGATATGCATCGATTAAAATCTAAAAATTGTATAAAATCATATACAATGCACACATTGAAAAAATGATGGAGAAAATGTTAACATACAGTGGTCTTAAGCGCCTCCACCTATTCTGAGCCCTTGTGCCTCCGACCTCGAGCGCCATGTGGCCTTGACATCGCCAACCATGGCACGGATGGCGGCATCACGGTCGTCCATGAACTTGCCGAGCGGGGAAGTAGATCTTGTCGAGGGCTACCATGAGGAAGAGAAACTCGAAGGCAATGGCAGGGAGGGTGGGGTTGAATTCGAAGAGGGTCGTCTTCTCGATCTCGGCAGCGAGGGATGGGACAGGGGAAATAAATGCAATAGTTCAGTCACTATGCAAAGAATAAGGAAAAAAGATCACCATGAACTTGATCAATTTCAAGAAAAAGAAAATAAAATTTTGAGGAGATCCCAAAATTTAAATCCCTAACTTGGGAAAAAGTATAGGTACCTCCATGCCGAATCCCGACGGACTGATGACCATCCACGTCGATGCTACGAATGTGGGAAGTCCAGTCCCACCGTTCCTTGTCGGATGTCTTCCTAGGAGGGATGGGAGTGAGCTCGGTTTGGAGGTCTTGTGATTGCAAGCGAGGAGGAAAGATGCCATCGCCGAGGGAGTGATGCACTCGGAGCACCGCGACCGCCTCGTCCTCGGAGGTGTAGGTGTTAAGGATATGGATGTCCCAGAAGGGGCGTAGAGGGGGAGGGTGGTTGTGATGAGGATCCATCGGTGTAGATCTGTAGTCTAGAGATTTGGGGGTTAGGGTTTCATAAGATCTTAGGGTTCGACGAAGATGAGAACGATCAACATGCTCTTAATGCGGATGAGGAATATGAAGAAGAGGGAGAAGGAAATCCTCAGCGGATGAGAAGATGACGAAGAGGGAATAGTGAAATGAGGAGGAGGGAATGGTTAGCATTTGTGCAGGAATGTGAAAATGTTCAGTGGAGAAAGTTTGAGGAAACTAAAAAAAAAGGCAAATGTTAAAAGGCCATCCCCTTTTTACTAAGGGCCACCAACTTAAAACTTTAAAAAAAATTATAAGTTTGCCATTTTGAAAACACTAAGGCCACCCACTTCTGTTAATTGAGGACTGTAGGGCTTGTCTGCAGTCCAAAGTGAAGACATGACTGCAGTGCCGGCCTGTAGTCCTCAATTGACAGTTTTTTTTCAACCTACAGTGACTGCAGGACTTGCCTGTAGTCCAAAGTAAAGAAAGGACTGCAGTGCTGGGCCTGCAATCCAAAGTAAAGAGAGGACTGCAGTGCTGGGCCTGCAGTCCTCTCCGTCGATCACGAGATGGGGGCTGCTGGCCCGCTCCGTCGACCACTAAAATTAGCAGCAGCTGCGGCTTCTTTTTTCTTCTAAAGCCGGAGTAAATTAGGATTTGTCTTCTTTATACACCTAATTAGCTGAAAGACAGGAGTAAATTAGGATTTGGCTTCTCCATACACCTAGTTTGATTTGGCTTCTCCATACACCTAGTTTGATTTGGCTTCTTCATACAGCTAGTAAAGTTATACTTCGACTTTTCTTAATTGTACCGAAAAAGAACCTAATTAGCTGAAGACATCTGCTTCTTCTTCTTCTTGATTTCTTGATTTCTAGCTTTTTCTATTTTCAGTTCTCACTAAAATTAGTTGCTGCTGCTGCTCGTGCTTCTCCTCCCGGTGATCTTTCCTGACCTCTTCGCTCCGCTCGGCCACGCCTCTCCGTCCACTTGTCGGTGAGTTTCCTCCTGCATTGGCTTAAAGAACTGTGAGGTATATCATCTTTTTTGTTTTCTTTTTTTGTTTTTGTTTTTTCTTTTCTTTGGTTCCTCTTGGTGGCCCTTAGTAAATTAATTTACATTAGGTTGCTCTTAGTAAAAATTTGAGAAGGTCATGGTTGCCCTCTGTAGGATGGTTGCCCTTAGTAAAAAGGAAAACGATTCATTACGTGCCAGAATGCTATAAATTAGCCTTCAATCAGAACGTACAAAAATATATATTGTATATTAGTCTTCAATCACAAAACACAAAAATAAATATCGTAAATAAGCCAGAAAATAGCTCATTTTTCACTTTTCTACGACGTGTTTGTCTTGCGAGCCGTGAATGTCATTTACGATGTGCAACCGATACATGCCGTAAAATGCACACTGTAAATTACCATTTTTTTGTAGTGCTCTTTGAGGCAAATACATCAGTTCTTGTAATTTAATTTATTCGTTTTATCGGTTGAAGAAAATTCCTTTAAAAACAAAAAAAAATAGGGAAAAAAATATTAAGAAACAAGAATAATAACTAAATTTCTAAAAAATGATAAAAAAAATTGATAAAACTGGAAGAAAAACCAAAAAAAAAACAAAATCATTCTTTTAAAAAAAATAAAAAAAGATTAAAAACTAAAAAGCCAAAAGAATAGCAAAAAATAACAAAAAAATGAAGAGAAAAGATTAAAATATATATGACTCTTAATATGACACATAGCATGTCTTCAACATTGTTTCAACTAAATATGACTCTTAATATCATTGTGTCATTGTTAGTTCCAGATCTTTTTTTTCATATACAAAAGATGACATCCATAATTGTTTTCATGACCCTTATCTTTTTAATCGCCATCATATAGTACTTATCATGACATTATTATTTTTAATTTCATTAATAAAGTTATTAATGACGATCATCTAATGAGCCGACATTAAAATATCATTAATGACATTTTGAGATGAGTGACATCTATGAAGTGTCATTGTTATCTATTTTTGTAGTAGTGATATATATATTATAACTTTCATTTTATAGGGCCTTTGACGTTGGTCCGATCTATCCGGGTGTGCGGGTGTGGGTGCGGTAGACACACAAAATTGGTGGAAACCATATTTTTATAGGAAGGGGAACTAGTTTGGTACACCAAAACTAATAGCAACATATCTGCTCTCCTAAGGGGTTGTTCGGCTTGAGAAAAGTGGGACAAACATGGCTATTTTTTGTGAAATTAGGTAAACTCATAGGAGTTCCTGTGTTTGGTGGGTTTCTTAAAAGTGTGATTTGGCAAGTGAAAAGACATGTCGGATTTCTGTTCCCCGTCTTTTTCTCACTTTTCATTTCTGCCAAAAAAAAAAAGGCAACCACATGAAACTACAGGAAGAGGTTCTTAGGAATTGGGGTGGTGAAACTGATTTTGCGTCCGACGTCTAGTATCCAGCGTCCACGTCTACATCCGGATTGCGATCACTACGGTTGAAGACTCCACCGCCACAACCACCTCCACCACCATTGGGTGCAACCACTGTCCCTGTCATCGCGTGCGACCACCTCTTCGATCTCGACATGCGCGACTAGGAAGAGGTGTTGGAGCCCACTGTCGAGAGGCACAATGCATCCCGGAGCTTGAGCACGCCGGGAGAGGGAGACGACGGAGTAGAAAAATTGAGCTTGAGCTCGCCGGAGAGGACGAGATCTGAGAGGGAGGAGGCGACGGAAGAGAGATGGGAAGTTTATTCGAGTTGGAGAGAGAGAGAGATAATGATTATACATAATAAATAAATAAATAATAAAAATAAACTATATTAGTAATAATTTATATTGTAATATTTAGATATAAATGAGAATTATTTTTGTAAAAAAAAAAAACAGGTCTAGCCGCCTATGCTCTTTCCTGCCGTGCTTCCCATATAACGACTATGCCTTATGGTACCACGGCTTACCCTACTGCTTTGTTTAAACTACCTTCTGCTGCTTCCCGATCTCTTCCTGTCTTCGCATCCCTTGATTGCTCTTCTATAATGCATTCTTTCTTTTCTTTAAATTCAAAGTTGAAAAGAGATCACTAGGGAATTGAACCGCTAGTATCGATTCCTTCTGATCTGATTGAATAGGATGCTTATCCGGTGTTAGTACAGTAGATGCATCGAATTTCATGTGTTAAGCATAGTGACACAGATCCCTTTAATAGTCATGGTGAAAGCAGCAGTCCATTGCCTCCTGGTATTTCCCTTGCTTTCGGGCGAAATCCTTTCGTACTATGCCTCTAATTTTCTTATTCTGGAACAACCGATTCCATAGGTATTCTAGCTTGATAAATGTTATCCAGCTTAAGAATGAAATTCTTTAGAAGCCCCATCGTAGCAAAGGCTGAAGGAAAAGGCTAGTCACCGGTTTCATACGAACTAACGAAGAAGGAAGGATCCCAATAATCTATTCCGGCTTTCCTAAACTAAAAGAAGGTCTTTGTCGATGCTCGTAGCGTAGAACGCAAATGTGGGGTAGGCCACAAATTATGACTTATCTGGCCTTAGTGTAGTGGAACTTAAATACCAGAGTGAAGGAAATTCAATAGGTTGAGGGGGGATGGGGGGCGTAATACCCCGCTCCGCACGGTGCATTACGATGAATCATTGACTCGAAGAGTTGCGTTGACCCGATGAAGTATCGATGCGAATCGATGCAAAGGATAAGTCTCATTTGAGCAAGTGTTGATTTTAGCTGATCTGGTGTGCAAGCTATGCTTTTACGCTGGACGATAAGAGGTCGACATTTTGCCTTATTTACTAAAATATCCGCGAAACCAAATCGTCGCCTTGCAACGGATTATGGCATGGGCACGGTAGGCCAAATCAGTCGAATAGTTCAACGAAATGACTAAGTTAGAAGAGTTAGCCATGCAACCAAGTTATGGAATCGACCCGCAATAGCTCGGCGAAACGACAAGGCGTATCGGCTTAAGGTGGACGGGTTCTTGATTCTCTCTTCCTACTCCTTCAGATCTAATAAAATGTATCCTCGTATGCGATTGTGGCTATTGAGCTAGTGAGCGTGGCTCCAATGGTTAAAGGTCTAGTGGATGTCGAACATTAAGAAAGAACATAGAACATTAACAATTGAAGCGACGTGCATCAAATGTACGGGTCGCGATAGGGCGGTGATGGTAGAACATTGAAAGACAATATCGAGATGTGCATCACGTGCACGACTCCGAGAACATTGAACACTAGGCCTAGAACACTGATTATGGCGTTAAGCATGCTTCACACACAGAAGCTACGAAATGACTAAGTAAGCGAAATAGGGACAAGTTGTGGTGCAATGTCATGGAACCTGTCGTAACATTGAAAGATATACTTCGTGCATCGAAGTATGCAGTTGTGGCACAATTGCTACAAAACTGCTGTTATGTGAATAACTTATGAATGGAATACGTTGAGTATAAGATACGAAAAGTCTAAGCCATTGGGTGTCGTGTATCATTACGGATGTGTTGGGACATAATGTCGATGGAACTTGAGGTAGAGATGACGGATTATGTTTATGGAATGTGAGATTGGTTGGAAATAATATGACTTGTTTGCTATAGTACGTATTGTATGGTCAATGGACTCGGGTGGGCCTTGCACGGGTACGGCTTCCCTCGAACGGTTACGACCGGGGCACCAGGACCGTTTGGCCTAGGAGAGAATTATGTATGGTATTTATGGTACACATTATTAGGACGGGTTGCGACCGGCCAGTGTTGTGAAAAGTTATGATATCAATAAGTTTGGGATCCTTCGGATACTGGGCTAGCAACCCGTACTGGAGCGATCATAGGCATACATATAAAGATGGCAAGTCTATTACGGTATGAAATACCGTGACCTTCATATAGATAGGGCCGGTAGGCTGAGATTAGAATTGGATGCAGGCGTAGGGCCTACCACCCTTACACATACGTCTAAGTATGGTTGCTTGGTTGCATGAATTGTATGATTGGTTATGAATATTTCTAACGATTAAGGCTAAGCAAAACAAGACGGAAACATGCACGATCACTATTCTTATGTTCATATTATGTCTAACTATATCTGTTCTAGGGACATGGTATTGGACACATTTATCATAAGTTGTTATGCTTGAATATTGCCATAAAACGGATCCTAAGGCTAAATAAAATATCACCAAATAATGTTGCATATTTCACTAAATATACTTAGTGTTGGTTTGGGTGCGGGTGGGTCATGATCAGTGTAGCGAGGACGAAACACTAATCTCTCACTAGTTTACTTGCAGGTTCAGGTTATTTTCGCCTCGGGGGCCGGGCTTGGCTTGGACGCGCCGAGGCATAGAGTCCTTAGCGTTTCAAGTGGAGCTACCGTATTGGCATTCGGACTTGCAACATGGAGATGTTCGGCCGCCGAAGACTACTTGTTGGCTAAAAAGGCATAATGTATGAAACAATAATCCTTTGTAAGCAAGAGAGATCATGAATGTTGTAGCCAGTTGGCATATTCAGTTGGGCTATTCAAGCCTTTGTAATCTTCAGTTCACCATTAATAAAAGAGATTCTTATTGTATACTCTATTTCCTTCCGCTGCTTATGTTATCAATTTGAGATAAACTTATGTGAACCTGTTATCTTGCCTTGCATGAGCGCAACTCCAGGCTCGTGTGGCATCACACCCCAACGAAGATGATGATTTGGGTGAAATCT
>JANAVB010011468.1:0-46638 GCA_029216955.1 Iris pallida
GGGTACTCGTACTTGAGTACGACCTTAGGAGGATAATCATGCAGGCCACAGCATGTGAGTCCAAGATTTCACCTAGGGTTAAACTAGGCAACTAAATATACTAGATACATGGGGAGGGCAGAATTCCGAGATCGTGTTACACCAGTCGCCTTGAGATATTGTCTTGACGCGCCGGCTGGTCTCCACGGATACTGTGTCATCTGCAACGAGTGGATGACTGTATCCGATTAATTCCTGCTATATAATATATGTTTTGGCAAGGTGGCCTTATGAGGGACCTGTGCTCAATAACACCTGTCTACGCGAACCCCTGGGTTGGCTAGCCTTGCTGGAAAGATACGATCTAAGAATTTTCTACATAACATGACGCGAGGATAACCTCGTTCCACTAGAAACTCGTAGACTTGATTGGCCGTGAAAACGACTTGCATGTTTCCTATTTACCTTCCGTGAATAACTGAGGGAAGCGGACTGTCATGGTGCGTGATCCAACCCATGTTCTTGTTTGATTGTTGGGTTGGTTATCGTACTATGACAGGCTGTGGACCGAAGTTATGAACGGAAGACTTATTCTGGTTGTGAAGTGCTACTTCTGTGAATGACTGAGGAATATGGTCTATCATGGTGCATGATCCAACCCATGTTCTTGTTTGATTGTTGGGTTGGTTATTATGCTGCGATAGGCTATCGACCGAAGTCACGATCAGGAGATTTTATTGTTTATACCTTTTAACTTATGTGAAAGTTATAGAGTACGACACGTCCCGACTCCATGCGGCACATTTTGTCCTTGTTTGGTTGTAAGGGTACCATATGGGTTCGAGGATGTGGCGCTACCCTATAATGTAGCATAAGTATTACTATTATCAATCAATTCTATTATCTGGGTTTTAATCTTAACTCTTGTGCCCCTTTGGCGGTACTTGCTATTCGGGGCTGACCCCGCTGGTTTTGTTTGGCCAGATCTCGTAGCAGAGCCAGAGGACACGATCTTCCTTCCTGACATCCATGGTGCATACTAGGAGCATGGCGGTTCGGGGACTCGAGTGGATTTCTTCTCCACTACTCCTGCTTATACTTTTGCGGCATTTAGCCACCGGCACCTGTTAGCCGGACTACTTGATATTTTGTGTCAGTACAGAATTGTAAATAAACAGACTACAGCTGTGTATAATTTTGTACTCCTGACTCTCCGAGATAGCTAAATTATAAAGCTAGTCTCTCATGACCATTTTGATGAAACGTCGGGGACGCCTTACTACTTTATCTTTAATGTTCATTTATTTGCTGATGTGATTTGATTGATTGAGACATAGAACTCTGTGGGACCATAGGAGACTTGATTGTAGCATGTACCCCCTAGTCTCTCGACAGCCACGATCGCCGTATGACGTTACGTACCTCATATGGAGTAGCTGGCCTAGTCCGTCCCCGTATTTTGGTTCTGGGGCGTGACACAGGATCAATGTGCATTCGATCTACTTTCACGTCGCCGATGTATCCTGTATAGTATAACGGACGATCATGTAGGTTGGTTTTGATGAGCATGTCTTGAGGAGTGAAGACGATGTTGGGTATTGCTCCCGTGCAGTCACTGTCTTGGAGATCCACGGGTGAGTCCTCCCCGGTGAGGTTGGATTGAGCGAGATAGGCATCGGCATTTTGGAGTACTTCGCTCAATACAATACGAACGTCCTTGGAGAGCCTTAGTAGTTCGTATAGTGACAATTTGGCCGGAGTGTTCGCCAATTGTGCTAAGATGTCAAAGTTATAGGGCCTCTCTAGCCCTTGGGCTGCGTCCTTTCTGAGGGATTTATCGAAGCGAGTCTCCTTCGGCCTAGGCTTGTCGATCGTCGAAGGCTGAGCCGGTCCCGGAGTATCAGTTGTAGTAGGTTGATGATTTTCAGCTGGGCTGTCAACCACAGGTTGGGATTGCGCTCCGGACCGCGTGACGACGGCTGTAGCTTCCTCATTGTCTGCTGAGATTGTGTGGCAGGTCCTGACTTTTCTACTCTTTTTGTTAGTGGGAGATGGTGTGGGCCGAGTTACTTCTGATACCAAGTCTGGATGGACCCACATGACCTCCCCCCGTGAGGTGGTGAGAGGTACTAGACCTGCAGCCTGATCTCGGAGATGGGAAAGATTGGTAATCTCCATTGTTGCCAGAGGGACGGGGCTCACCCCGTCTTGAGTCTCCGTTGGAGGGAAGCTGTCAAATTATACGGACACCATATTGGCTGCTACGGTTACCTCTTCGAAGTCGATTGCCAGGGCGTTCGAATCGATGAGGCTTTGGATGTACCATTTTAATTGGTAGCAGTCGTATGTAGCATGGTGTACATAACGGTGGTAATGGGAGAACTTCGGGTTCTCCAAATCAGCCGGCCGAGGCTCCCATCTTGGTGGAGGAAGCTGAATTCTACCCCCTTATGAGCATGTCTAAGATAGGCTTGACATGGCCATCTTCGAAAGACTAAGTGATCTGAGGCCATTGCTTGTCTGCTGGCTGTGACTCGGGCTTCTGGGCCGTGTCGGCCACCATAGCCTGCTTTCCCTTGCTGTCCCGATTGTTGGAGGGGTTACCCCCATTATCGTTGTTGGGACGCTTGCCCTTGTTTTCTCCTTCCGAAATGTGAAACCCCAGTTAGCGAGCCTTCTTTAGTCGTCTTCGGCGCGCTTGTGGTGCTGATGATGAACGCCTTCCAATCTTTTGGCAAATTTCAATCAAAAAAGAATCTGGATTTTCGGAAGGCAGCTTCATGGCGGTCTGGCGGAACAGCTCGATGTAGTTCCTCGTTAGCTCCTTCTCCCCTTGGACGACGTCCATGAGAGTGGACATAGTGACGTCTTGTCCTACTTCATAGAATCGTTCCAAGAACATGCGTTTGAAGCCGGCGAAGGAGTGGATACAGTTGTCCGGTAGATTACGGTACCAATCGAAGGCGACTCCTTCCAATGCCCCAATGAATAATCGTGTGAGGATCGCATCATCATGGGGCAGATGGTCGGTGGTGACCTCAAAGTAAGTGATGTACCCACTTGCTGAGGTTTTGCCATCATACAGGTTGATATTGAATGGCTTATATCTTGGTGGGAATGGAACATCCCTCCATTCAGCAGGGTATGGTTGCCGTATTCTGAGGTCTTGAGCGTTTTCTCTGGCATGGAACATGGCTCGGAGCTCCTGGACCTCTCTTCTTACTTCTCGGGTCTCATCTGTTGGGTAGGGACTATTATTTCGGGAGGATTATTGTCCGGGTTTGGTGCCGCTGAGTTTGACTCTATATTGACCGCGGGGCCCGTGCTTGTTTGACCAGGCGTTCCTCCTTGTAGAGTGGGCAGGACCGCTTTAATCTCGTCTACAAATATGACCAAAGCAAGTAATATGGCTTCGAGACTGTCAATGCGCTGGCGATTACTGGAACCACCTTGATTGCTGTCCGTCATGAATACCGTCCTTACGTGAGGAGTGATGGAAGAAACGGTGGAGGATGTGCCCTCCGAGTCGTACCCATGCACCAAGAAGTCATCGGGATATGTAGGAATATTGTCTTCTGGTTCGGACTCGGAGAGACCAGTACCCCCAGCCTCAGAGTTTACTTCGTCTTGAGAATCACGGGCGTCCTCGGGGGCATCGGTGCCTGTCGTACCTGATAGGAGAATCGTTTCCCCGGGCTCGGCTCCTTGAAACATCGGATTGTTACGGATGTTCGGAAGGGTGCTATCCCCAACCTCCAGCGATGCAGATGATGAATTTCCTACTGCAGCAGATTTTGTCTTTGAACGGGTGTTTTGGAATACTCCGGTGGAAGACAACCGTTTAGACGATATTTTCGTAGCTGTAGTGGTTGATATCTTGGGACTGGGGATACTCGTCTTTTTGCTTCTCCCTTCGACGGGGACTTTTTGAGCGGAATTACAAGAGACAACAAGAGGTGCCTCATCTTCTGAGTCCGGGTGTTGTAGCCTTTGGAAGACGGATGGCCGATCTTTCGTCACTGCCGCGTTGTTGCAGCAGCAATTGACGATAATTTGGGTGCAGCGATGTCCAAGCGAGGACTCTTTGCACACCGACACTCCTTCTCTTTCTTACGTTTCTGGAGGATCGCCTCCCGCAGGTCAGAGGAGCCACTCTGTCTGTTTGCCATCGAGGGATGGACTCGAGCAGTTGTATACAACTTCCCATCCGAGGCCCATGTGATAGTCAACGGGACGCCCCGATAGTCAGAGTTTGGGACAGCTGACTGGACCCGATGAGTCCGCGCTGTCCTAGACTTCCTCCTTTTAGCACCTGCGGGTGCGTAATAGGTGGAGTCCAAGTTGGGTACCACAGAGTCTGGCTTATTATCCAGAGAATCATCAGAGTTAGGACCGCATGAGAGACGGTCGAAGACTGATCGAGAGAAGCGTGAAACGGACGTTATGCGACTAGAGTTGGATACCGTGCAGGCTGGCTGCATGCGGTTGTCTTCTGCCATTGGACGAATTATCCTTGTGCGGCTAGGAGTCACGACCGTACAGGCTGGCCGCATGCGGTTGGCAATAGTGGCCGCATGGGTTTTCTTCAAGCGATTTACTCCCACAACCGCATGAGTTTCATTCGTGTTGTTGGCAACTGTAGCCGCATAAGTTATGCGGCTGACAGATATGGCCGCATGAGTTTCTTTATGCGGTTGGAGGACGTAGCCGCATGAGTTATCTTCCTGCAACTGAAGGGTGTAGCCGCATGAGCTTTCTCCCTGCGACTGATGACCTTATGCGGCTTGGATCTCATAGATTTCCTCTTTGCCCCTGCAAGTCCAGCATCATAGTATTTTCTTCTGCCGGACTTGGGGACAGCAGAGTTGTCTACGATCTGAAGGAGGGCCGCAGGGGAATCTTTCTCGCCATTTTGAACAACAGAGGGTGTCCTTGCAAGAGCTTCAGTAGGAAGGAAGGATCGGGGTCTCCACTCCTTACGGGCCTTCTTTGTGCGGGCTCACTTCTGGACCTGACCAGTGCTCTTGTCGGAGAGCGTCTCTTCGAACGCCTGTTGGTCGAACCGGGCGACCATCTTTTGTTGAGTGGAGCCAAGCTTGGCTGCATCCGATTGCGTCACCAACTCCTCAGCCGTGGAGAAGTTAGTCTCCTGCAGAGTCGCCATCGTGTTTGCCATGAAATATAAAAGAACAGAACAATTATCGGAGGACTGAACTTTTACTTCACGTTACAAACTCGCTTGTACAAAGAAAGCCTAGGGACAAAAACCTAGGTACAGCAATCTAAGTATAATTGTTTATTTTAGATTCTGGGGGTGACGATAGAGGCTCGGGAAGGCGACGGCAGCCTGCCTTACTCCTTGGACGATCGGTATGCAGCCTTGGCTCCTTGAAAAGATGATTGGCATTGACGAAGAAATGCTCTTCTTGCTCCTCTGTTGCTCTTCTGGCTTCTCCCTCTCTGTGTATTCTTTTCTCTGACTATTGGGGAGTCTCTCTGTATATACGTATTTTTCTCTCAAAGAATGTGTATCTCTGTTTTTTACAAGGGAATGGCACCTTGCTATTTATAATAGGGGAATCTGATCATTAGGGTTGTCAATGATTAGCTTTTGGAGATGGCGGCGGCTTGGGGATTGGTCCATCCTGGCCATTTGTTTTGACGATAATGAATCTGGGCCATTAGGTGCAGATTACACCAAATCCCATGAGCAATTAATGCTGATTGGAATAAATCTTCCTTATAATGATTTTCTGATATCTGCGAATAAATCAGACCTATTCTTCTGCCACGTGTCCCAGATTTATTGGGATTTGTCCCAATCTTAAATGGCAGCAAATTTGAGGAATTAATCGATTTAGGACACGTGTCCTAGGAGCTGCTGGGGGGTTTGGACCGCATGACTAATGAGCCGCATATGAATGTGAGCCGCATATGGTTAAGCCCCCGTGTCAGGGCTGCGAGGGCAGTGGCTCTATCGTGAGTCCTCGATCCACAAGGGGGGGTAATTCTTGTGGGCCGCATAAGAACATATCCGCCTGGGCCGCATGAGAAGTCCTAGCTCGAGCCGTATGAGCCTTACATGGCCTGAGCCGCATAGGATGGCTTCACTCTGAGCCGCATAGGAAGTCCTTTGCCCGGGCCGTATGAGGCTCCTATGGACTGAGCCGCATAGGTTTTATTCTGAGCCGCATGAGATGCGAGCCGCATACGAATACCCACGTGGCAAGGCTATGTGGCATTTTTATGGCTCTCGGGAGATTTGTGTCAGAGATTTCCTTCCTCTTCCCTAGAGATTCATCATTATGGCAGAGCCATAATTACCTTTCTTTGGTGTCAGGACTGTCAACTTTTCAGAGGGGTCAGCCGTCATAGCAATTTATGCAGCATGGACGGAGGGGAGCACTATCAGGCTACGTATCTTCTGAGCCACATGGAATGCCCTGAGCCGCATAGCTTCCTATTTCCGCATGACTCCCTGAGCCGCATGTGTTTTCTGAGCCGCATGGGTCATTCCTGGCCACATGAGTCATTCTCTTTGATATTTTCCATGCTTCTACAATAGGTCCAGCTATCCGTAAGAAATCTTCCACAAACCTTTGGTAATAACCCGCAAATCCAAGGAAATTTCTTACCTCGGAGGTTGAGGTAGGAATGGTCCATGCTTTAAATGCTGAGATTTTCTCTAGATCTATCGAAATACAATCTCCTATGACGGCATGCCCAAGAAATGAAACCCTCTTAAGAAAGAAGTCGCATTTGCAAATCTTGGCATAAAGCTTCTTATTTCTCAAAGTTTCCAAGACTATCCACAAATGATGTTCGTGCTCCTCGTGGCTCTTCGAAAGTATCAAGATATCATCTATAAAGACAACCATGAATTGGTCCAAGTACTGATGGAAGATCTTATTCATGAGATTCATGATGACGGCTAGAGCATTAGTCAAACCAAATGCCATGACCAAAAACTCGTAGCGTCCATATCTCTATCTGAATGCAGTCTTCAGAATATTTTTCTTCCGAACCTTCAGCTGATGATAACCCGATCACAAGTCAATTTGGAAAACACCTTGGCTCCAGTCAACTGATCGAACAAATCATCGATGCGTGGCTAAGGGTCGTTGTTCTTCATCAACGCCGCATTCAAAGCTCTGAATCGATGCACATGTGCACTGTCATATCCTGCTTTGGCACGAATAAGCTGGATGCTCCTAATGTTGCCGTACTGGCACGGATAAACCCTTCTCTTGTAATTCGTCTATCTGAGTCTTTATTTCCACTAACTCTTTAGGCGCTAACCAGTATATTCAGGATGAGATATGTTTGGCTCGTGGAATGAGCTCTATGGTGAACTCAATTTTCGTATCGGGTGGCAACCCTGGCAACTCTTCTGGGAATACATCTTAGAACTCATTGATGGTAGGATGATGAGTGATTTCTTCCATATCCATGTGAGTTCCTAATGTAGGTTGGTCATTTCTTTCTTCTGATCCTCTAACAAACTCAAATTTTGGCTCATTTGATGGTCTGAATATAATACTGCCTCTATGACAGTCAAGGGAAGCATAATACCAGCTCAACTAGTCCATTCTAAGAGCCTCATCAAAGTTTGGCATAGAAAAATCCAAAAATCATGCCTTCTGTTTGCCATTAAATATCGAAGATAAGTATTACAGAGACACTGAAATTGATTGTAAACTCGCTTGTACAAAGAAAAGCCTAGAAAGAAATCCTAGGAAATAATCTACGTACAATTGTTTAGTTTTTTATTTTGGGGGTGACGGTGGAGGCTCGGAAAAGTGTATCAACTCTGCCTTACTCCTTGGACTATCCGACGTAGTCCTTAGCTCTTGAAGAAATTTCCTTTCGAAGGTTGCCAGCCTTGGATTGCCAACCCTTTGCATGGGTGTGGTGCCCTACTATTTATAGTGATTTCGGGAAGAAGGATATTTTGAGCCGCATAAATGGCCACGTGGCCACGTGACTGCAACAGCACGTGAAGGCTCGCTCTTTGACTGCCAGCTGGTAGTTGGTTGAGATTTCATTGTTGGAACAAATCTGAGTGGTTGAGACTTGGTCAACTTGTCACATGCATCAACTAATCTTCTGTGGCGAGCCGTATAAAGGTTGTCTCTTGGCCGAGCCGCATAAGGAATGTCTCATGGCTGAGCTGAATGAAAGAATGTCTCATGATCGAGCCGCATGAGCAGCATGAAGGACGTCTCATGATTGAGTCGCATGAAGGAATATCTCATGACCGAGCTGCATAAAGGAATGTCTCACGACCGAGCCGCATGAAAGACGTCTCATGACCGAGCCGCATGAGTAATGTCTCATTATCGAGCTGCATAAAGGACGTCTCATGACGGAGCCGCATGATGTCTCATAACCGAGCCGCATGAAGAATGCCTTCTAACCTAGCCGCATGAGGAATATTTTATAACTAAGCTGCATGAAAGATGTCTTCTGGCTGGATGGGTATGGGGGCCCTAGGAGAAGGTGTTATGCCGGATGTCACGATTTGAGAGAGTTTCGTTCATATCCCTCTTGACTTCTTGAAAAATATGAATTTGATGAACCCTCCTCCTTGGCGAGTGTTGGCACTGTGGATTATGGATCTCCTTGTTCGAAGAAGATTTGACGGTGGACTCCTTCAGAAGATTGTGATGCGCTTGACTGAGACGATGCGCCTAACTTAGACATCTGAGTAATGCATCTAGTTGAGAGCAGGCCGTTACAACGTCTTTAATTGGCATCATGTTTCCGAGATGATGTTGGAAAGGAACAGTAGGTCGCAGTCGCTGGAACACAGACTGCCTTGATAGTGGAGCCACTGTCTTGTGGCAGTGGCAGTTGATGATGGCTTGGGTGTAGAAATGTCCTGGAAAGGGCTCATCGCATGCCATGGTTGCTTCTCTCTTCTTGCGTTTGTGAGTAATCACATCTTGCAAGTTGATAGCAGATTGATCTACCTTCGTATCCGTTTTGTGGGCCCGATTATCCCTAGCGCCCGGGTGCGTAGGTATCATATTTGCTACCTGATCTGAGGCTAGTAAAAGCACTTGCTCTCGATCGTTGTAGGAAGACTTTTGGGACCATCATATTTGTCACGTCCCGAGTCGACAAACCGTTCATCCCCGGTGTTACTTTGCCGATTCGATCGTCCTCGCTAAGGCATGATGCCGCACGAGCCTGGAGTTGCGCTCGTGCAAGACAAGATGACAAGTTCTCAAATGGTTATCTTTTTATTTTGATATTAATAAGCCAAGTCAAAACTTCACAATTCACATCAGAATATAAGACGCAGTATAGGAAGATAGAAATGATTTTCATTCATAGCTTGCAACAAAGTGCAAGTCATAATTACATTGGATGCCGTTGCGGCTACATTGATTAAAAACAGAAGAAATACGTTCGACAAGTTGCCTGAACTAACGCTTGCCGTCCCATACATTCGCTCCTTTATACATAAGCCGTCGACTTGAATTGGCTTCAAAATACTTCATTATAGGAAGAGCTTCAAAATGCCTCTCCGTACTTCAGCTCCAGTTTAGTTGAGCGCGTCCATCGCACCTGGGGAAATTGGGGGAATAGGATTAACACACTTGCTAAGTGGACGAGACGAACCCACTCGTCTAAACCGACTCTGATTGTTAGGGTAGTCATGCTTTAGAGTTGTCTCTCTATTAGAACTAAATGAATTCAGTTCATATAATGGTAGCATGCTCACCTATTGTCTTATGCAGGTGTAAATTTATCTCTGTTTTTATGCAGGGACGAGCACGGCCGTGGTAAGAAATATGATAAACTGCTATGGTTTATTGTATGCTTTATTACGCAAAGATGGCTATCGAATATGAACTGAATTCATGTAGTTCTAATAGAAAGACAACTCTAAAGCATGCCTACCCTAACAATCAGAGTCAGTTTAGACGAGTGGGTTTGTCTCGTCCACTTAGCAAGTGTGCTAATCCCATTCCCCCAATTTCCCAGGTGTAATGGGCGCGCTCAACTAAACTGGTGCTGAAGTACGGAGAGGCATTTTGAAGCTCTTCCTATACTGAAGTATTTTGAAGCCAATTCAAGTCGACGTCTTATGTATAAAGGGGCGAATGTATAGGACGGCAAGCGTTAGTTCAGGCAATTTGTCGAATGTATTTTCTTCTATTTTCAATCAATGTAGCCGCAACGGCATCCAATGTAATTACGGCTTGCACTTCGTTGCAAGCTATGAATGAAAAGCATTTCTATCTTCCTATACTGCGTCTTATATTCTGATGTGAATTATGAAGTTTTGACTTGGCGTATTAATATCAAAATGAAAAGATAACCATTTGAGAACTTGTCATCTTGCCTTGCACGAGCGCAACTCCAGGCTCGTGCGGCATCACGCCTTAGCGAGGACGATCTAATTGGCAAAGTAACACCGGGGACGAACGGTTTGTCGACTCGGGGCATGACAATATTTGCTCCATGATCACCGGCTACTAAAGCACTGTGCTCGATCATTGTAGGAAGACTTCTGGGACCATCGTATTGGCTCCCTGATCTGAGGCAAGTAAAGTACTGCGAGACAAGACGAGCTATGACTGGCCCGCGCATAAAATATGCGATATGGCCCTAGACTTCTTCAACATAGCTCCCGAAGGTGCGTAGTAGGAAGAGTCCAAGTTGGAAGCTTCGACATTCTCAATGGGCCGCATAGGGTCTGGCCCGCAAGAGATTCCGCCCTCCAACTTGGTTCAAGCTCAATAATTGTACCCAAGTGGGAGGAGGACTTTAAGACTCGGCTCATATCTGGTGCAAACGCACCCGAGACGATTCTGTACAGTTTACCATCGGTAGCGTGCATGATTTTTGCGCACGCATCTCTGGTTTACTGTTGGCATAGCACGTTTGAAGCGCATGGCCCGTGTCGCCTTGGATTTCTTCATACTAGCCCGTGAAGATGCCTAGTACTCAGAACCCAACTCATCCTCGCCATGACAGCGAGTGACTCAATTGAGTGATTCTTTTTCTTTTTATTTTTGCTGCCCTTTTCAAATGAGGTAAGGGGTCTCTATATATAGAATGGAAGGAGCCCTTTCTTTTTCTCCTTTCCGATGTGGGACTAAAAGAAATATTTTAATGCTTCTACAAGACCCCCCTCAAAGTTTTCAAATTGTAAATTTGGAATACTTTGAATAAGAAGCACGAAAAATAGAGCTGTTTAGGTGTGGCAATCCTATCAAAGGTAGCATGGACTTGATAGGTTTGGGTACTTCCGCTGGGGATTTTATGTGGACTTATCATGCTTGGCATACCTTGGTTTTAGGTACAAATAATAAGTTAAGAGACGGAACCAACATATTTACTCAGAGGTGATATGGACATGGTAAATATGAGGTTGATGGTAGACCTTTCCTACTCAGAGGTGATATAGACATGGTAGTAGTGAACTCAGTGAGGATACAGAGAACAACTCAGAGGTAATATGGACATAGAAATTCTATGATTAATGCGGTATAACGCAGAGGTTGTTACATGGGGTGTTTACTCAGAGGTAAGGTAGATGTGGTAAACATTTGTTTTTAGCATCATTTGCTTTGTAAGGGGTAGAAAAACAACGCAGAGGTGATTTGGACATGGTTGTTCTACTATTGCGGAGTGAATGCAATGGAACAACTGGGCTTCAGAAGCATATGATTGTGAGAGAAGGGGTGCTTGTACTAGAGGACCTAATACAGCATTTGTGATTGGCAGAGGACATCCCACTTGGGGGACTTTTGTGGACCTATTGCCCTTTTATGCATCTGAAAATACAAGCAATAGATTTGAATCAATTTTGTGGACCTATTACTCTTCTGCACACTGGTAGTACGGGTAATAGATTTGAAACAATTTTGGGGACCTATTTCCCTTTTGCGCACTGGTGATGCGAGTAATAGATTTGAAACAAAACCTAACAGAGGCAATATGGACGTGATAGGTTTTTTGGTCTTAACACCATGTCTTTTATCCCGAGTTAGGTACAGGTGTTAAGTCAAGACACTATCGGTATCAAAGGTAATATGGACGTGATACACGATAATCAATAATCTTTGGTGGACCTATTACTCCTCTGCGCACTGGTGGTGCAAGTAATAGGTTTTGAGACAAAACCAACAGAGGTAATATGGATGTCACTCCCCGATCCTAGAATACGTATTTTAATACGTATACCGACAAATTGTATTTACCTTGTATTTATACTATATTTATTATGCTGTCTTTCTTCATGCATTTCCCAAAATATTCGACAAAATATTATTTCCTAATTTATTTTCTGCATTTGGGCCTACAGTTTTGGCTCATTTGGGAAACCTATTCTTGGTTCACCAATGGTTCATCTTGAACCCTTTGGTTCATCATGAACCTATGGGTCCAAGATCTATATATAACTCATCTCATTCTCTCTCCTCTCATTTACTTCATCTCATTTATTTCCTCCACCAACCAAGGCAAGTACCAACTTGCTCAAGAGATGGATCAATAATTTTGTTAATGATTTCTTACAAAACTATTTGCCAAAACATGTTCTTCTCCTCAATCTACACTAGTTTAGAACTTGGAAATTTCCATTTTGAAGCTTTAATTTTTGTAGATCTAGGTTTTAATCATTTTCGGATTTTGCATGGTTTGATCTACTTTAGTTGGGTTTTATGGGTTTTTGATGCTTCCATGGGGAAGAGCATTCAGTTTCACCCAAGTTGGAGCTTTGGAAATCTGGACTTGGAGTTCGGATGGCCAAGTTATGATGCTTTGAAGCTTGGGTTCAGCCATGGTGTTCTTGCTGTTTTGGAGAAGACAGTGAACAGTGTGCTCCTGTTTGAGCACGCTTCCTGTTGGAAGCGTGTCTCCCCTTGAGCTTGCGTGACTTTTCATGCAGCTCTTCCCTCGAGTCTGCGTGACTTTTCACACAGCTCTCCCCTTGAGCCTGCGTGACTTTTCACGCAGCTCTTTCCTTGAGTCTGCGTGACTTTTCATGCAGCTCTTCCCTTGAGTCTGCGTGACTTTTCACGCAGCTCTTCCCTTGAGTCTGCGTGACTTTTCACACAGCTCTCCCCTTGAGCCTGCGTCACTTTTCACGCAGCTCTTCCCTTGAGTCTGCGTGACTTTTCACACAGCTCTCCCCTTGAGCCTGCGTGACTTTTCACGCAGCCTCCTCTGAGTGAGCCTGCGTGACTTTTTACGCACGCAGCCTTGAGTGAGCCTGCGTGACTTTTTCACGCACGCTGTCTTGAGTGAGCCAGTGTGACTTTTCATCCCTTGAGCGTGCGTGCTTTTGTGCGTACGCTTTTGATATTTTATTAGATATTATATGCCCATTTTATATCCTTACGCCTTTTGTCACGAGCATGATATGAGCACTAATGTGACCCCGGTGAACAAAGTGTTCCTACCTGATACATGTACCTGAATGCCCCAGTTCTTGTTCATGCTCGACAAATGACTCGTAACTCCACGTGGCATATTTGCAATGATGCATTACACTAAGGAGGGTAGCCCATGTTGACATACTGATTGACATGGATCCTCTTTGGGGTACTCGTACTTGAGTACTACCTTAGGAGGATAATCATGCAGGCCACAGCATGTGAGTCCAAGATTTCACCTAGGGTTAAACTAGGCAACTAAATATACTAGATGCATGGGGAGGGCAGAATCCCGAGATCGTGTTACACCAGCCGCCTTGAGATATTGTCTTGACGCGTCGGCTGGTCTCCACGGATACTGTGTCATCTGCAATGAGTGGATGACTGTATCCGATTAATTCCTGCTATATATATATGTTTTAGAAAGGTGGCCTTACGAGGGACCTGTGCTCAATAACACCTGTCTACGCGAACCCCTGGGTTGGCTAGCCTTGCTGGGAAGATACGATCTGAGGATTTTCTACATAACATGACGCGAGGATAACCTCGTTCCACTAGAAACTCGTAGACTTGATTGGCCGTAAAAATGACTTGCATGTTTCCTATTTACCTTCCGTGAATAACTGAGGGAAGCGGACTGTCATGGTGCGTGATCCAACCCATGTTCTTGTTTGATTGTTGGGTTGGTTATCGTACTATGATAGGCTGTGGACCGAAGTTATGAACGGAAGACTTATTCTGGTTGTGAAGTGCTACTTCTGTGAATGACTGAGGAACAAGGTCTATCATGGTGCATGATCCAACCCATGTTCTTGTTTGATTGTTGGGTTGGTTTTTGTACTGCGATAGGCTATCGACCGAAGTCACGATCAGGAGATTTTATTGTTTATACCTTTTAACTTATGTGAAAGTTATAGAGTACGACACGTCCCGACTCCATGCGGCACCTTTTGTCCTTGTTTGGTTGTAAGGGTACCATATGGGTTCGAGGATGTGGCGCTTCCCTATAATGGTAGCATAAGTATTACTATTATCAATCAATTCTATTATCTGGGTTTTAATCTTAACTCTTGTGCCCCTTTGGCGGTACTTGCTATTCGGGGCTGACCCCGCTAGTTTTGTTTGGCCAGATCTCGTAGCAGAGCCAGAGGACACTATCTTCCTCCCTGACATCCATGGTACATACTAGGAGCATGGCAGTTCGGGGACTCGAGTGGGTTTCTTTCCACCACTCCTGCTTATACCTTTGCGGCGTTTAGCCACCGGCATCTGTTAGCCGGATTACTCGAATTTTGTGCCAGTACATAATTGTAATTAAACAGACTGCAGCTGTGTATAATTGTACTCCTGACTCTCTGAGATAGCTAAATTATAAAGCTATACTCTCATGATCATTTTGATGAAGCGTCGGGGACATCTTACTGCTTTATCTTTAATGTTCATTTATTTGCTGATGTGATTTGATTGATTGAGACATAGAACTCTGTGGGACCATAGGAGACTTGATTGTAGCAAGTTACCCCCTAGTCTCTCGACAGCCACGATCGCCGTATGACGTTACGTACCTCATATGGAGTAGCTGGCCTAGTCCGTCTCCGTATTTTGGTACTGGGGCATGACAAGGTTTTAGTGGTGGCCCATACAGGTCTGATTTTCAGACTTGTGGGGTATTGCGAATTATTAGGAGTCTCAATCAAAACTTGTTCCTTGAAATTCCGTTTCGAATTCTCTGTCCTTGCCTTGATCTCTAACCTGACTTGCATCCTCGAAATCTTCCTCGTTCGGACTTGATAATCTTATATCTTTCTCTATAGGGGTGCTTCATTCTCAGTAGCGGGTGAGGGCCATGAGGAAGAGCAGCAAGAGCATGGCTCGAGTAGGCAGCAACATGGGAGAGAACCTACCCCAGGGCAGGCACGAGCAGAAATAGAACCAGAGGCAGTGCAGCCGCAGGTTATTGAAACTCCTGCAGCACCAGCAGCGACGGCCGTACCAGACGTCGTAGCACTCCTGGAGATCATCCAGGGGTTTTTGTCACTAACCAACAGCAACAGACTCGGCAGCAGGAGCAGAACGTGTTGCTGAACCAAGAGATTCAGTTAGCTCTTGAGAGGAGTGTCGGGGCTGACTTGGGAGCATCAGGAAGGTTTCGTCGCTTGAACCCAAGGTATTTTGATGGCACGGAGGATGCCATCACTGCGGATGCATGGATTCAAGACATCGAAGCCATTCTTGTGGCAGCCAAGGTTCCAGATGATGAAAGGTTGATAAGGTCAAACTGGTACTTCAGGATCTTGCCCGCGACTGGTGGGCATCAGAAGAAGTTGGCAAGACGCCCTGTTCGTTGGACCACCTTTAGTGACAGATTCAAGGCCAAGTATTTTGGCGTAGTAGCTCGATATGAGCTCCAGCAGAAGTTCATCAGTCTCAAGCAAGCAGGCAAGACCGTAGATGGGTATGCAGTAGAGTTCTGCAGATTGTGCCATTTCACCAGCAATGGTGGCAACGGAGCCAGAGAAAGCTATGAGGTTCCAGCAGGGACTTCATTTGGAACTATTACAGCTTGTGGAAGGACACGACTACCAGACGTTCGATGCTATTTTGACGGCAGCCCGGAGGTACGAGCTTACCCAGCAGAGGTTGGCATCGAGGACAGGAGGTCAGAAGAGATCTCATTCCCAGGTTGGAGGAGAAGAATGTAGCGAACATCGGCACCAGCACCCGATGTACGTATTCATGATGCAGGAGCGCCACGGAGGACGGCCGTGTCAACTAATACAGCGCCAGTTCGGCATCAGCAGCCGAGGAACCAACAACAGCGTCAGGGAGCACCCCAGGGCTGTACATTCTGTGGGAAGACAGGGCACACGAGGGAGGTGTGCCGGTCAGCGAATGGCTTATGCTTGAGGTGTGGTAGTTCAGACCACCGTATCTCCACTTATCCTGTGATGCAGAGGCCAGGAGGGCCAGCTCAGCAGTTTCCAGCGTTGCCAGCTCCGGTGGCAACCCCGAGTGGAGGGCCAGTATTAGCAGTAAGGCCCCTATCCCACCGTCTACCAATGCAGGCTCAGATGTTCCGCCAGGAACAGGAAGCCGAAGGCCCTCAGAAGCAGCAACAGCATGGTCAAAGAAGGCCGCAACAAGGGGCTCCGCGGGCCAGGCTCTCACATTGACCTTGGGAGAGGCTCTAGCGTCTAGTGACGTGGTGGCAGGTAAAATTCTCGTCACCTCATTTCCCGCTATAGCATTATTTGATTCAGGTGCTACTCATTCATTCATCTCTGCACAATATGCTACACGGATTGGATTAGAGTTTGAGGCATTGCCGTAGAGGATGGATATACTCACCGATAATGGGCTAGTAGAAGTTAGAAGAGTGCGCTTTTCATGTCCGGTGGAGGTGTGTGGGCATTTACTGCCCGCATTATTGATTGAATTCCTATGGGGAATTTTGATGTTGTTCTTGGCATGGACTGGTTGAGAGACAGTTATGCGACAATTGATTGTAGAGGTAGGTTCATATTCAGTGTTCCTGGGATGGAGCAGTTCATCTTTACTCGAACCTTGAAGTATCAGGCCGGAGGCGTCATCTCAGCAGCAGTGTCAGAGCCAGGAAGATTCGAGAGTGGTCGAAGATTTTCTCGACGTCTTCCCTGATGAGCTCCCAGGGATACCCCCAGTCAGAGAGGTAGAATTTAGCATTGAGTTGAACCCTGGAACGAGGCCTATTGCAGACAGAGTTTACAGAATGTCGTCGTCAGAACAGGATAAGTTGTATCAATATGAGAAGAGTTGAAGTCTAAGGGATTCATCCGAGACAGTAAATTGCCCTGGGCCGTGCCAGTGATTCTAGTTCCCAAGAAGGATGGGTCGACAAGGATGTGCATCGACTACCGCAAGCTGAATGCAGTAACAGTGAAGAATAAGTACCCGCTACCAAGGATTGATGACCTGTTTTACCAGTTGAGCAAGGCCAGTATCTTTTCCAAGATCGATCTTCGGTCGGGATACTATCAAGTAAGAGTCTTGGAGCAAGACATACCGAAGACAGCATTCAGATCTAGATATGGGCATTATGAGTTTTTAGTAATTCCCTTTGGACTAACCAACGCCCCACAGTATTCATGGATTTAATGAACCGCATCTTTCTGCCGTATTTGGAGAAATTTGTGGTGGTGTTCATAGATGACATTCTTGTCTATTCCAGCAGTGAAGAGGAGCATGAGAAACACCTTAGGACTGTCTTACAGACATTGAGGCATCAACTTTATGCGAAGCTCGACAAGTGTGAATTCTGGTTAGATCACATTTCGTTCCTGGGGCATGTAATTTCTGGGGCAGGAGTGTCAGTAGATCCGAAGAAGATTGAGGCCGTAGAGCATTGGCCAGTCCCGAGAACGGTTGCAGAAGTACGAAGTTTCTTAGGATTAGCTGGTTACTACAGAAGTTCGTGGCGGACTTTGCCAAGATCTTGCGCCCTTAACGCGTTTGACGCACAAGGACGTAAGTTTGTTTGGTCAGCTAGCTGTCAGGCATCCTTTGAAGAATTGAAGAAGAGATTGATCTCAGTCCCGATCTTGACGCTTCCAGTAGGAGCGGAAGGCTTTACAGTATATTGTGACGCATCTGGGAAGGGTCTTAGATGTGTATTGATGCAGCACGGAAAGGTGATAGCATATGCATCTCGACAGCTTTGAGACCATGAGAAGAATTACCCGACTCACGATTTGGAGTTAGCAGCTGTGGTGTTTTACTCAAGTTGTGGAGGCATTATTTATACGAAGATCGGGTAGAGATCTATATGATCATAAGAGTTTGAAATACGTATTCACGCAGCGAGATTTGAACATGAGGCAAAGAATGGTTAGAACTACTGAAGGATTTTGACTTAGATCTTCAGTATCATCCAGGCAAGGCGAATATAGTTGCAATGCACTGAGTAGGAGAGACAGTGCCTTTATCTTGACCTCGCAGAAGCATATTTAAGATGACCTTCAGAGTATGGGAATCGAAGTAGTTTTGCCAAGGGATATAGGAAGAATGACCAGTATGCAGATTCAGTCAACCTTAGTAGAGAGGATAAGGGCAACACAAGCAGTAGATCCACAGATTCAGAAGTTGCGGTCGGAGTGTGAATCAGGCCGTAGGAAGGAGTAGTGATTCATGAAGATGGTACGCTCAGGTTTAGAAACAGACTCTGTGTACCGAGTGGAGACCTTCGGCAAGAAGTTATGTCCGAAGCTCATAGTTCTATCTCCATTCATCCTGGAGGGACGAAGATGTATCGAGATATCAGGCAGTACTTTTCGTGGAATGGCATAAAAAGAGATAGCGAGATTTGTATCCAAGTGTCTGGTATGTCAGCAGGTAAAAGCCGAGCAGCAGAGACCAGCAGGGTTGCTACAGCCGCTTCATATCCCAGAATGGAAATGGGAGCACATCACGATAGATTTTGTGACCGGTTTACCTAGATCCCCGACTGGTAAGAATGCAGTCTGGGTAATAGTAGATCGACTCACGAAGGTCGCTCATTTTCTTCCCTTCGAGTTGGACAGACTACTGACAAGTTAGCAGAAATGTACATGAAGCAGATAGTAAGGCAGCACGGTGTTCCAGTTAGTATAGTATCAGATCGGGATACGCGGTTTACTTCCTATTTTTGGCGGAGCTTATACCAAAGTTTGGGAACCAAGTTAAGATTCAGTACTGCTTATCATCCACAAACCGACGGGTAATCAGAAAGAACCATTCAGACGTTAGAAGATATTCTACGGGCGTGTACCTTGGATTTTGGCGGATCTTGGAAGGATCACCTTCATCTAGTGGAGTTCTCCTATAATAATAGCTATCCTAGCAGCAGATGGCCCCGTTCGAAGCATTGTACGGAAAGAAGTGCAGGTCCCCTTTGGCATGGGACGACGTCGGAGAACGGAAGTTGTTGGGGCCAGAGATGATCACGCAGACTGTGGAGATAGTTAAGTTGGTCAGAGAGCGCCTTCGAGTTGTACAGGACCGACATCGTCATTGGGCAGATCAGCATCGTAGGCCTCTAGAGTTCAGAGTTGGCGACCAAGTGTTTCTGCAGATTTCGCCTACTCGGGTTATCATCAGATTTGGAACCCGAGGAAAGCTTAGTCCAAGATACGTTGGTCCTTTTAAGATTCTCGCTCGGGTAGGCGATGTGGCTTATCGACTTGCCCTTCCGCCTTCGTTAACTGGCATACATGATGTGTTTCATGTGTCCCAATTACGTGGGTATATCCCGAATCCGAGTCATGTCCTCGATCATTCTGAGTTAGTCTTTGGTACCGACCTAACTTACGAGAACAACCCGTATCTATTTTAGACCTGCGAGAGAAGGTACTCAAGAATCGGACGATAAGCCTTGTCCGTGTTACTTGGAACCATCACTCTCCGGGAGAGTCAACCTGGGAGGCGAGGACGAGATCAGATCTCGGTATCCGCATTTGTTTGACTAATAAGGTATATTTTTGCACCTTATTGACACGATTTCATGCTTATCTGCACCTGCTTATTTTGCACTTTGTGATGTATGATAATAACTGCGATGATAGTTAACTTATATGATTATGCCCTGCTTGCCCTGATTTCACTATCTTGTCTTGGCTGGAATTCCGAGGACGGAATTTTTCTAAGAAGGGTAGAGATGTCACTCCCCGATCCTGGAATACGTATTTTAATACGTATACCGACAAATTGTATTTACCTTATATTTATACTATATTTATTATGCTGTCTTCTTCATGCATTTCCCAAAATATTCGACAAAATATTATTTCCTAATTTATTTTCTGCATTTGGGCCTACAGTTTTGGCTCATTTGGGAAACCTATTCTTGGTTCACCAATGGTTCATCTGAACCCTTTGGTTCATCATAACCCATGGGTCCAAGATCTATATATAACTCATCTCATTCTCTCTCCTCTCATTTACTTCATCTCATTTATTTCCTCCACCAACCAAGGCAAGTACCAACTTGCTCAAGAGATGGATCAATAATTTTGTTAATAATTTCTTACAAAACTATTTGCCAAAACATGTTCTTCTCCTCAATCAATACTAGTTTAGAACTTGGAAATTTCCATTTTGAAGCTTTGATTTTTGTAGATCTAGGTTTTATTTTTCGGATTTTGCATGGTTTGATCTACTTTAGTTGGATTTTATGGGTTTTTAATTCTTCCATGTGGAAGAGCATTCAGTTTCACCCAAGTTGGAGCTTTGGAAATCTGGATTTGGAGTTCGGATGGCCAAGTTATGATGCTTTGAAGCTTGGGTTCAGCCATGGTGTTCTTGCTGTTTTGGAGAAGACAGTGAACAGTGTGCTCCTGTTTGAGCACGCTTCCTGTTGGAAGCGTGTCTCCCTTGAGCTTGCGTGACTTTTCACGCAGCTCTTCCCTCGAGTCTGCGTGACTTTTCGCACAGCTCTCCCCTTGAGCCTGCGTGACTTTTCACGCAGCTCTTTCCTTGAGTCTGCGTGACTTTTCATGCAGCTCTTCCCTTGAGTCTGCGTGACTTTTCATGCAACTCTTCCCTTGAGTCTGCGTGACTTTTCACATAGCTCTCCCCTCGAGCCTGCGTGACTTTTCACGCAGCTCTTCCCTTGAGTCTGCGTGACTTTTCACACAGCTCTCCCCTTGAGCCTGCGTGACTTTTCACGCAGTTCTCCTCTGAGTGAGCCTACGTGACTTTTTACGCACGCAGCCTTTTGTGGGCCTGCGTGACTTTTTCACGCACGCTGTCTTGAGTGAGCCAGCGTGACTTTTAATCTCTTGAGCGTGCGTGCTTTTGTGCGTACGCTTTTGATATTTTATTATATGCATGGGGAGGGCAGAATCCCGAGATCGTGTTACACTAGCCGCCTTGAGATATTGTCTTGACGTGCCGGCTGGTCTCCACTGATACTGTGTCATCTGTAACGAGTGGATGACAGTATCCGATTAATTCCTGCTATATAATATATATTTTGGCAAGGTGGCCTTACGAGGGACCTGTGCTCAATAACCCTATCTACGTGAACCCCTGGGTTGGCTAGCCTTGCTGGAAAGATACGATCTGAGGATTTTCTACATAACATGACGCGAGGATAACCTCATTCCACTAGAAACTCGTAGACTTGATTGGCCGTAAAAACGACTTGAATGTTTCCTATTTACCTTCCGTGAATAACTGAGGGAAGCGGACTGTCATGGTGCGTGATCCAACCCATGTTCTTGTTTGATGTTGGGTTGGTTATCGTACTATGACAGGCTGTGGACCGAAGTTATGAACGGAAGACTTATTCTGGTTGTGAAGTGCTACTTCTGTGAATGACTGAGGAACATGGTCTATCATGGTGCATGATCCAACCCATGTTCTTGTTTGATTGTTGGGTTGGTTATTGTGCTGCGATAGGCTATCGACCGAAGTCACGATCAGGAGATTTTATTGTTTATACCTTTTAACTTATGTGAAAGTTATAGAGTACGACACGTCCCAACTCCATGCGGCACCTTTTCCTTGTTTGGTTGTAAGGGTACCATATGGGTTCGAGGATGTGGCGCTACCCTATAATGGTAGCATAAGTATTACTATCAATCAATTCTATTATCTGGGTTTTAATCTTAACTCTTGTGCCCCTTTGGCGGTACTTGCTATTCGGGGCTGACCCCGCTGGTTTTGTTTGGCCAGATCTCGTAGCAAAGCCAGAGGACACTATCTTCCTCCCTGACATCCATGGTGCATACTAGGAGCATGGCAGTTCGGGGACTCGAGTGGGTTTCTTCTCCACCACTCCTGCTTATACCTTTGCGGCGTTTAGCCACCGGCATCTGTTAGCCGGATTACTCGAAATTTTGTGTCAATACATAATTGTAATTAAACAGACTGCAGCTGTGTATAATTCTGTACTCCTGACTCTCTGAGATAGCTAAATTATAAAGCTAGTCTCTCATGATCATTTTGATGAAGCATCGGGGACGCCTTACTGCTTTATCTTTAATGTTCATTTATTTGCTGATGTGATTTGATTGATTGAGACATAGAACTCTGTGGGACCATAGGAGACTTGATTGTAGCATGTACCCCCTAGTGTCTCGACAGCCACGATCGCCGTATGACGTTACGTACCTCATATGGAGTAGCTGGCCTAGTCCGTCTCCGTATTTCGGTACTGGGGCGTGACAATGGACGTGTAGGTTTTGTGGTCTTAACACCTTGTCTTTTATCCTAGGTGGGATACAGGTGTTAAGTCAAGAGACTATCGGTATCAAAGGTAATATGGACGTGATACACGATAATCAGGAACATGAAGTTTGCTCAGTGATAACGACAAGCTGGGCAGACTCCTGTGCGATAAAGCATTAGAGTGGGAGATCAGAGGTATCTCATACATGACTTACCACTCAGGAAGATGCGATAGAGTTTCAGTTCAGAGGTACTTGGTGTACATAACTCGATGGTCTGGTGAGTTCAGAGGTACTTTGTGTACATAACTCAACAGTCTAGGAGATTTAGTATATTGGAGGAGGTACCAGGACATTGCTTTTGACCTTGTCACGACCCGCAACCAGTGCAAGGCACGAGAAGTGACTAACGCCCAGCCTACGTCGCAGTGTCGGCGGTAGAACGCTGTCCTGAGTCACAGTATCTAATACAGTCTAAAATAAACTCCAAATGGAGAGTAGAATAATAAGTAACTCAATCACAATACTAAGATGGAATAGAAGAATGAATCTCAAGAGAGTCACAGATAAAAAGTCTAGGTATAAACCACCAGAATAAATCTCAAGTACAACTCATAAAGTCTCAAATAGAAATACAAATAAAGTACTAAGTCTCAGCTAGACTATAGGCAAGTCCTCAACGACTGTGGGATCCTCCTGAGCGTCCACGTCGCCAGTGTCATCTATTCTAATGCCATAATAAGTAGGGCAGTACTCCTTATCAATACCTGTAAAATTTTCAACATGTCCAGTCAGGACGGAACAAGCACATATTTCTCACAACAGTTCATAGCAGGAATGGACATATAATACAAGCTATAGAAAACTATACATGAATCGCTGTAAAGGAAATCAACAAGTGATAGAGACTATAAAATGAGATATAATATGACAATAGAAAAATATAACCTTCTACGAGAATCAGAGCATGAATTGGTTATATAAACGGTCTGGGTTGCACATGTATACAACTATGGAGTGCACATGGATACCTACTGAGGATAATGATCACATAACCAAACACACTCTCCCTGCCCCCAATCAATACACAAGGATCAATACATGTTATGTTATTGCACATGGATATCAACTACTACATGGAGCTCATATGGTCATGAGTGTACATGAATAACATATGAGTGCACATGGATAAATATGAATACATGGAGTACATGATGGCCATGATAAAGTACATGAACATGACATACTCGATGTATCCGAGAGGATAACATCGCATGGAAAGATGCAGAGGGTACTAATCCATATGAACATCGTGTCAGCATCAAGTATACTAGTCTGTAACAAGAGAACATATCCAAAGAAGTATGACAAGATCAGAGAATGTACTCGCCTGGCAAATCGAACTGCTGATGATGAGGTGTAACTAAACTGAGGCAATGCAAACCTATTTAGAATACACACATATCATAACCAAGTCTACAATATCAAGAGAAATAGCTACAATGCAAGACTACATGCTTCTAGGTTCATTTTCAAAGTCAACCGTCGGTCAACGCTGGTCAAACCAGGGCCAACTGGTCCGTCTACTAATTTCTAGGTCAAACACAAAATTTTAGGTCATTTGGAGTTCGTTTGAGTTGAATTGGATCAAGTTTGACCCAAAGTTGACTTTTGTCAATTTGGTCAACTTGTCGGCCAATTCGACTAAACTAAGCTCGAAATGATAAACCAAATCTGTCCTAGGGCTCCTATAGTCATATACACAACTACAATCTAATCTAAGAGAATTAAAAAGCAATTATATATATATATATATATATATATATATATATATATATATATATATATATACACACATGTGTATATACAAACAAACAAAACCCAAATCTAACAAAAGTGGTGTGTGCGTGTGTATGTACTGGTGCTTACTAAAAATAGGGTAAAATCTGAGATTAATAACATTCAAACATAATCATGGTATTACCCAAATTACTATACTATTATATACATCTATATAAAGTAAGAAACTACTTATATATATATATTTTTTTTTTTCTACTTATATATATATATAATTATATATATTATATATATATATATATATTATATATATATATTTTTTTTTTATATATATATATTATAATAATATATATATATATATATATATATACAAAAGCTCAAAAGGAAAATACGCAATGATGCGAGATACATAAATGTCTAAAATCTGGAATAACTCCCCCTCGACCCATTCTCCACGTATATGTGTTAGGAATGGGTTTCAACGGGGTTATACATATATATAGAGTTAAATGTATGCATAAAGCTATATATAGAAAGCACATATACCCATAAATGATGGAAAATTGTGAAACAAAGCCAAAAGTTGGTTCTCACATATTAGAAATATCATATAAGTCCTGTAAACTCAGAATTCAGAAGCTAAAACGTTGGAAATCAAAATATCACATATCAACTAAAAATCAAAATTAAAGAAAACGATCCAATTTCACCCAACGACCCAAAATCCAAAATACACCAAACGACCCTGCGAAACTCGGCATACATGTTGGCCTTGACCCACATGATGCGTTCGTATACTCTTGGTTTCGAAAACGTGTCCGTGTCGTGTCCACAGAACGCGTATCGGAATTTCCCGATACCGTATGGTACGCGTGCGTTCTCGCTCGTTTGAGCATCGCACACGCAACGAAACACCACGTGCTTGTGCACATAGCTGGGGGGTCCTGAGGTAGTTCTAGGACATTATGACATGGTGACACGCTGCCCGAAACAGTGCACGCAGACCCACGCAGCCGCGCGGCCTGCTGCGCGCGCGCGCAAGCCCGCTCGCCCTCGTGCGCGTGGTGCCGGCCACGCTACTCCCTCGTCGGGCCATGCCGCGAATTGGGATTCGTCCTACGGGTCATCTAGGTCTAGGTCAACATGTTCCGGGTCATGGAACGGGTCTTCACTGCGTTGTGTGCGCGCACAAAGTCCGTTTCTGCGACAAAAACGAAGGTCTGAATGCACAGTGGCTGAGCGGTGCACGCGAGATATCTCCGCGATCGCTCAACAAAAAGTTGTGAAATTTTACGAGCATTAGGGAAGAGGTTGCCCCCACATGCTCACAAATTTTCACACAAAAATACGCTCTGTGCATCGTGCAATCACATGCGGACAGCAGGGCACACACGGTCTCGTGCACGGGATCTGTGCACGTGCTTCCGTTGCCCGAAACGCCGCTAAACGATGTCAAACCCAAAACATTCTTCATGAAAGTTTTTAAAATCATATTATCTAAACATCCATGAAGACAGAAATGAAAAACAACAACTTTCTATCCTAAGCGGCATTTCGTCGAACATGTGCCGTAAGTGACCGACACGGGCTCGATACCTCCATCAAACAGAGTCAAAATCCCACCAAATTTTGTCGGCAAGGCTAGGGAACCTATATGGATGAAAAATGAAGAAAAAATAGTTTTTCAATGGTAGATTAGGATTTTACCTATTGAGTGTCAAAACTCAATGATCGGGGCTCCTCGGTTGTCATGTCGGCCAATTTTCCTCTAGCAAAAACCTCTGTCTCCACTCCAGAAATTCTCCAGCAGATCCTACTCTCCTCGACGAGCGCAACGGAGTTCGTTTGGGAAGAAACGGACTCCGGATGAAGGAAAAAGTGTTTTGGAGAGATGGATCTTAGGGTTCTTCTTGGAGGCTCACAATTTTCACAAATGATGAAAAAATGAGGGGGTGCTACTGTGTTGGGAAGCCAAGAGGGTGTCTAGGAGTTAGGGTTTCACTTGGACCATCTCCTACTCAATTATAAATGGGCCCAAGTCAAAAAGCTCAAAGGCCTACATGCAAAAAGGCTAAATAAATAAATAAAAGCCTTAAAAATAATCTAATGCACAAAATAAATTCTATAAATGAAAATAAAAATTATAATGCATGGTTAGGCCCCTATACAAGTCCACCAGGGTAAAACCAGTTGCTAGCACAAACAAGAGTCAACATATTCAGGAAATCACATAAAGGTCAAAATGGCTGAAAAGACTAAATACCATTCTATGAAAAAGTGGACTACAAATCTACCCACCTTAAAATAATTTCGTCCTCGAAATTAAAGACAAAATGCATGATTAAGAAAGAACAAAATCATACCTCAAGACTGGAAAAGATAGGGGTAACGTTCGCGCATCTCATCCTCTCTCCCAGGTGGACTCTCCTGAAGAGTGATGCTTCCAAGCTACGCGAACTAAGGGTATCGACTTGTTTCGCAACACCTTTTCCCGTCGGTCCATAATCTCAACAGGCTGCTCTGGATAACTGAGAGTAGGTCCCACCTCAATCTCAAATGGTCCAGTACATGGCTAGGATCTGCCACATACCGTCTCAACTGCGATACGTGAAATACATTGTGGACTCCCGCTAAGGAAAAGGTAAGTCCAGTCTGTATAATACGTCATCGACCCGCCGCGATACGAAAGGTCCGACATAGCGTGGGCTCAGCTTCCCTCTACCACCGAATCGAATAGTGCCTGGAGTCGGTGAAATCCTCAAGAATACCATATCTCCAACTTAGCACAAGCATGGTCTCAATTAACTAAAACAAACACACAACAACAAAACACAAACAAAAAGATTCTAATCCTAAGTCTAAGCTATACCTCAAACTGCAAAGGTCTCCGATGGTTGTCGGCCCAATGCCGCTGTCTGTCATGCGCCACGCTAAGTCGATTCCTGATGAGCTTTACCTTCTCAGCTGCGTCCACAACCATCTCAGGTTCCAGTAAAGCTCGCTCTCCAACATCGTCCCAAGATAAGGGAGTACGACACCTACGCCCGTATAACGCCTCGAATGGTGACATACCAATGCTGGCCTAGTAACTGTTGTTGTATGCAAACTCTACCAAGTACAGGTGATCCCCCCATGATCCTCCAAAATCCAGAACACAAGTCCATAGAATGTCCTCGAGAGTCTAAATAGTCCTCTCCGACTGTCGTCTGTCTGAGGGTGGTATGCAATACTGAATTTAAGCTGAGTGTCCAAACTAGTCTGCAAACTCCGCCAGAAATAGGAAGTAAAGCGACTATCTTGATCCGAGACAATGCTCACCGGAACTCCATGTATCCTGACAATCTGCCGTATATACAACTCCGCTAGCTTCTCCGTAGACGTCCCCACTCTGAATGGCAAAAAGTGGGCCAATTTGGTCAACATGTCCATGATAACCCAAATCGCGTCTTTTCCTCCTGATGAACGCGACAATCCCGAAACAAAATCCATCGTGATGTGCTTCAACTTCCACTCCGGAATGGGCAATAGCTGCAACAGTCCTCCTGGCCTCTGCCTCTATGCCTTAACCTGCTGACAGACTAGTCACCTGGCTACGAAGTGTGCTACTTTCCGCTTTATTCCATACTACCATACATGCTCCTTCAAGTCTCTGTACATCTTATTGGCACCTGGATGCATAGTATACTGAGAGCGATGGGCCTCCTGCATACCGCTCCAGAAGCTCCCTGCTAGGCACACACAGTCTGGAACCGTGCCTCAATGTGCTGTCCTCTGTATTGATGAACTCCACATCTGCCAATCCTGCTCGAACCTGCTCTCGGATACACATCAGAGTAACATCGTCAAACTGAGCTGACTTGATCCTCTCCATCAAGTCTGACTGAATCTGCAGGCCCCACATCCGCATCAAAACTCCTGGCATGATCACCTCGATCCCCAAACTCTCAAAATCTGCTAATAGATGATGATCCATCGTCAAGCACATAGCTACCGGATACCTACTCAAGGCATCGGCAACCACGTTGGCCTTCCCTGGATGGTACTACATAAAATATCGAAGTCCTTCATCAACTCCAACCATCTGCGCTGCCTCATATTGAGCTCTTTCTGTGCAAACACATACTTCAAGCACTTGTGGTCTGTGAAGATCTCCACATGCTCTCCGTATAGATAGTGCTTCCACAGCTTCAGAGCAAAGATAACTGCCGCCAACTCCAAATCATGGGTAGGTTAGTTCTTCTCTTACGGACATAACTGCCTGGATGCATAGGCAATCACCTTCCCATGCTGCTACAAGACACAACTCAAACCTTTCCCGGCGTCACTGTAGATAGTGAACCCGCCTGATCCTGATGGCAACGTCAAAATCGGGGCTGTCGTCATTCGCTTCTTCAGTCCATCAAAAGCAACCTGATACTCCTCTGACCAGACAAACTCTGCGTCCTTCCGGGTCATCCTAGTCAATGGCTCTGTAATCCGGGAGAAATCCTGAACAATCCTCCTGTAGTATCCTGCCAATCCGAGAAAGTTCCCGATCTCTGCGACCGAACTTGGTGCTGTCTATGCCTCAACTGCTCTGATCTTCTTTGAATCGACTGAGATCATATCTCCGGTCACCACATGACCTAAGAAATCAACTCGATCCAAGAAGAACTCACACTTCGAGCGCTTACCATAAAGCTACTCCTTTTTGATAGTCTCCAAAACCACTCTTAAATGCTTCTCATGCTCCTCTGGGGTCTTCGAATACACCAAAATTTTATCGATGAACACCACCATGAACTTGTTCAAGTACTGGTGGAACACCTTGTTCATCAAGTTCATGAATACCGTCGGGGCGTTAGTTAACCCAAACGGCATCACCATGAACTCAAACTGGCCATACTGAGTCTTGAAAGCTGTCTTCGGAATGTCCTCCTTCTTTACCTTCATCTGATGATACCCTGACCTCAGATTAATCTTGGAAAATACCTTCTCTCCTCTCAGCTGATCGAACAGGTCATCGATCCTCGGCAACAGGTACTAGTTCTTGATCGTGACGCTATTGAGTTCTCGGTAGTCGATACACATCCGTACCGACCCATCTTTTTTGGTACAAAGAGTACTGGTGCACCTCATGGTGAAAAACTTGATCGGATGAAACCCTTGTCCTGCAACTCATCCACTTGCTTCTTCAGCTCCACTAGCTCACTGTTGTTCACTCTATAGACATGCTGAGATATCGGCTCTACGTCGGGTACCAAGTCTATAAAAACTCCACACCCCTGTCCGGAGGCAACCCTGGCAACTCCTCCAGAAACAGATCCATAAACTCAGCTATCAATAGATGCGGTACGCCCTGCTCCTCTGCTAAAACTCCGAGAAAACTCCGCTGCTCTGCTCTGACCCCGCCTGGTGAACTCTAACTCTGGCTCTTCTGGCATGCTGAAAAGAACTCTACCCCCACGACAATCTATACTGGCATGGTGCCTGCTCAACCAATCCATACCGAGTATAATATTGTAGTTCGGTAGTGGCATCACGAGCAGGCTCACATCTATTTCTCGGTCTCCCAAAACTACTCTTCGATCCTTACAAACATCACTGACGAGGATAATACCACCCCCAGTCGTGATCTTGTAAGTCCTAGGCAAAGGTTCAGAAAGCTGGTGTCTAATGGCAAAAGATACAGACACGAAGCTATGGGAAGTACCCGAATCAAATAATGCGAATGCGGAAAAAGAGTCGATAAGAACATAACCTGCTATCAGCTCACCTACTGCCTCGGCATCCTCTGCTGCCATGGCGAAAGCTCGCCCCTGCTGGCCCCTCTAGTCTGCTGCTGGTACTGAATAAACTTCTGCTGCTGAGTCGATAAGGGTCCCTTCTGCTGCTCCACCGGTGCATTGGTTCCTGCTTCCTCTCTTTTACGCCCGAAGCCTCAAGACAGTCCCTTAACTAATGCTCTGATGAACCACAGAGTAGGCACTTGCCTAGCCTCTTTCTGCACTCACTCCACATGTGCTCTGGCTTCTTACTGAAGTCACAAGTAGTGGCCTGCTGCTGTATCGGTGCCTGCTGACCCTGTCTCTGCTGTGCCTACTGGAATGGCCTCTGCTGCTGGAAAGACCTCTGCTGATGTTGTTGCTGAAAGTAGGGCTTCTTGTCCTGTCCGTCACTGCTGCCGGCTGTATGGGAATTACGATCTCTCTTCTGCTTTAGCTCCAAATCATCCTCTGCTGCCATGGCTCCCATCAGAATCTCCTCAAATGTAGCATTTCTGTTGCTCTTGGTTAAGGACTTGACTTCCTTAACCAAACCCTTCCTGAATCTCCTAGCCTTCGCTGTCTCGCTAAGGCCCTCCACAAATCTGCCCAGGCGACAGAACCCCCCGGTGTACTCCTCCACAGTCTGGTTCCCCTGAACCAAGTTCTCAAAATGCGTCTCCAACGTGCCAAGTGCAGTATCAGGGAAGAACTTCTCCTTGAAAAGCTTCATAAAAGCCTCTCAAGTTTGCCTTGTAGTACCAATCCTGGGGTCGGTCTGGTACCAAGTGCAGGCAAGATCCTGCATCATACTGCCTGCTGCTTCCACCTAGAGTCTAGACGGTATCTCCGCGAGACAGAAAATCTCCTCTATGTGCTAGATCCAGTCGTTCATGTAAAGGATACCCTCCGCACCCTTGAAGTCCCACGACCTCATCTTCTGGAACTCCTGAATACCTGGAGTCCTCAACTGGTATGGCTGAATCTGCCCTCCCTGAGGTTGGGCAGTCACCCTCTCCACTACCACCATCGCTAAATGGTGGGCATTATCAATGCCCTGCCTCATGTCCTCTGACTGACGTTGCTGCGTCTCCATCAGCTGCTTAATGAAAGAGAAACACTATGCCACATCAATTGTCCCCTGGGGCGGTGGTGGTAGCATCCCCTGAACTCCTGGGGTAGTCCTCGGAGTTGGTGGAGGAGTACCCCCAAAAGTAGCAGATGGGCCTACCTGAGCTGGAACAAGCGGCACTGTGGTCCCTGGGGCCTGCTGGATCGGACGAGAAGTAGCCAACCTCTCAGTGGTATCTCTGTGACCAGAGCACTGCGATCGTGTCTCCACCATCCTGAAGACAGATCAAACAAGGAATCAATTACTGAAAAAGAAGCGAATTTGTTAAAGAAGGACAGTTGTTTTAAGATTTTTTTCTAATGTGATTGAGTACCTTAACTTATCCTATATCCTATTGCAGCAGGCTGTAATGATACTCTAGTTCGAGTACTACTACGAATCACACTAGTTGTGATTGGACCTGCATGGGCCACCACTAAAAATGTATCACGACCCGCACCCAGTGCAAGGGCACGAGAAGTGACGAACGCCAAGCCTACGGTACAGTGTCGGCGATAGAACGCTGTCCTGACTCACAGTATCTAACACAGTCTAAAATAAACTCCGAATAGAGAGTACAATAATAAGTAACTCAATATCAATACTAAGATGGAATAGAAGAATGAATCTCAAGAGAGTCATAAATAAAAAGTCTACGTGTAAACCACCAGAATAAATCTCAAGTATAACTCATAAAGTCTCAAATAGAAATACAAATAAAGTACTAAGTCTCAGCTAGACTATAGTCAAGTCCTCAGCGACTGTAGGATCCTCCTGAGGGTCCACGTCGCCAGTGTCATCTAAGCTAATGCCATAATAAGTAGAGCAGTACTCCTCATCAATACCTGTAAAAAATTTAACATACCCAGTCAGGACGGAACGAGCACATATCGCTCATAAAAGTTTATAGCAGGAATGAACATATAAAGCAAGCTATAAAAAACTATACATAAATCGTTGTAACAGAAATCAACAAGAGAGAGAGACTATAAAATGAGATATAATATGACAATAGAGAAATATAACCTTCTACGTAAATCAGAGCATGAATTGGTTATGTAAACGGTCTGGATTGCACATGGATACAGCTATGGAGTGCACATGGATACCTACTAAGGATAATCATCACATAACCAAACACACTCGCCCTGCCCCCAATCAATACACAAGGATCAATACATGTTATGTTATTGCACATGGATATCAACTACTGTATGCGTGGAGCTCATATGGTCATGAGTGTACATGAATAACGTACGAGTGCACATGGATAAATATAAATACATAGAGTACATGATGGCCATGATAAAGTACATGAATATGACATACTCGATGTATCCGAGAGGATAACATCGCATGGAAATATCCAGAGGGTACTAATCCGTGTGAACATCGTGTCAGCATCAAGTATACTAGTCTATAACAAGAGAACATATCCAAAGAAGTATGAAAACATCAGAGAATGTACTCGCCTGGCAAATCGAACTGCTGATGATGAGGTGTAACTAAACTGAGGCAATGCAAACCTATTTAAAATACACACATGTCACAACCAAGTCTACAATATCAAGAGAAATAGCTACAATGCAAGACTACAAGCTTCTAGGTCCATTTTGGTCAAAGTCAACCCTCGGTCAACTCTGGTCAAACCTGGTCAACGCTGGTCAAACCTTTTGGCCCATTCCATGGTCACACCCGATTTCGATAATCAACATGCACTTAAGTCAATACAATAATATACAAACTGCTGCTAATCATTTCAGGATATATGAAATCAATTTCAACGGACGTTGTACTGCATCAACAAAGCGTCAATATCATCAAATCTGAAGATGACTCATTTTATATTTTATTCTGTATTTTACATTTTATTGAGTGTAGGATTTATTTTGTAAAATCAGTTTTTGTAATACTGGCTTAGGGTTATCTCAGTCCACATTCTAAAAAGCCTATCCATTACCACTCATATATCATTTTACAAAATATTCCAAAATATCTTTGAAAACAATTTTTGATAAAATAATTCGAAAATTTCCTAACAGAACTCATAACCGAGTTTGGCCCGAGTTCGGACCGAACTCTGTCCAAGTTTAGTCAGTTTGTATTCAAACTTCTGTTGCCTCCAAATCTGCGAGCAACGTCTCTTTGCGAGATATCTGCATCCGAACTCTACCCGAACTCTGTCCGAGTTCGGTCCCAGAAAACACCTATAAATAGAGAAGAACTTTTCATTTCAAATCAATTCATTCGCTCTTCATCTTCTCTTCTTTACTATTCGAGTTTTTTCAAACGATCCAAGATTTTCAAATCATACCTATACACCTCTTAGCCAAAAGCCAGTAATATCAGAGTTGATTTAGAGTCTTTTGGTATTCCAAGAGTTGTAAAGAGGTCGTTCTAAGTTCAGCAACTTTTTTTGTTGTGCAGCGGGTCGTGCGCTCGTCACCAAGCACGGTGTTGTAAAGTCAGTCGTGCACTTGTCACCAAGCACGGTGTTGTAAGAGACTACAAGCTCTCAGTTAAAGCTTGTGCCATAGTAGATTAACATCGAGCAAGAGTACTCGAGACTAGATTAGTCCTCTCAGAGGGATACCAGTATATATCGCTGTGTCGCTGAGTTTGAATTCTCTATCTCTTGCTGCATTATATTTACTGTCTCTTATTTTACTGCTATAGTTTAAAGTTTTAATTGGTGATTATTTTTTGCTGCACACACACACTCTATTCACCCCCTCTAGAGGTGCTTAACGGTCCTACAATTGGTATCACAGCAGGTTATATTTTTATATAACAAACCTCAGAGAGTATATATGGCAGCCGTGAAATCAATATTCAACGGTGAAGGGCAATCCACAAATAGACCTCCCCTATTTGATGGAACAAATTATGCCTATTGGAAAACATGAATGACTTTCTTCTTAAAATCTATTGACTTTGATCTTTGGTCTATAGTCATTGATGGTTATAAGAAACCAGCACCTACAGTGGTTAAAGGCCAGCTTGTAGACCAGCCTCATGACAAATACATTGAAGCTAAAAAAGCTAAGGCTAGTATAGATGCTCGTGCCATGAATGTACTATTTTGTGCAATTGACAAAATAGAGTTCAACAGAGTTTTAACCTGTAAGACGTCTTATGAAATTTGGAAACTTCTTGAGGTAACTCATGAAGGTACTTCCCAAGTGAAGGAATCCAAAATTAGTAGACTGACACAGGAATATAAATCTTTCAAGATGAAACCCGGTGAGTCAATTACACAGATGTTTACTCGTTTCCTTGATATAACTAATCCTTTACAATCTCTTGGTAAGGATTACAGCAATCATGAGAAGATCAGAAAAGTGCTGCAGGCTCTAACCAAGAACTGGAATCCAAAAGCCACAATAATTATTGAAGGAAACGATCTCGCCACTATGTCCTTGGAAACACTGATGGGGAAGCTGATGACCCATGAACTTGATTTGCAAGAGTTTGAAGAAGCAACACCAAAAGAAAAATCTATTGCTTTCAAAGCTCAAACAAGAAAATCAACATATAATGACTCTGATGAAGAATCATCAAGTGGTGATGAACATGCCCTACTTGTGAAGAACTTTCGAAAATTCCTAAAGTTTGAGAAATCAAGCAGAAGGAAGAGAGATGTCCAAGAAAGCAATGAAGATGAAACCATCTGCTTTGGATGCAAGAAGACAGGGCACATGAAGAAGGACTGTCCAACTTCAAAGAAAAGCAGTCCATATGACAGATCAAGATCAAGTAGAAAAGCAACATCCGGTCGAAAGTATGCCAACACAAGTATCTGGCATGAAAGTAATACCAGTGATACAGAAGAAGAGGATAGACCCTGCGGCAATGCAAATGTCTGTCTTATGGCATTTGATAAGGTATCTTCAAACCCTCTATAAGATGATTTTACTTTCGATGAATTAGAAAAAGCCTTTAGCGAATTATTTGAAGATCACAAAACTGTGCTCGACAAGTATAAGCAATCTCGAAAAGAGATTAAGTAATACACAACCGAGTTAGCTAGACTGTCCAATCTTATTGAAGATATTAGAGAGACGTCTACTACCGGTAACACGGAAGAGAGCCAAACTTAAGGTAGACTATCATGAGGCTATCCTCAAAATTGAAAAGAAAGAAAGAGACTATGTCAAGATGCAAGAACTATATGACATAGAGAAGAAGAAGCACCTAGTAACAGAACAAAGACTCTCAGATATGACTGCTAGATATGAAGAGTCTATTGCAATTTCTAAAAAGTTAGAAATCAAGTTAGCCAAAAAGGCAATACCTGTGACACAGCCTAAATTTAGTCCTAATGCTAAGCATACACCTAAGAGGGCTAAAAATAAGAAAGCACAGAAGAAACACGAATATCATCATGCTTTCACTTATAGGTTCTCCAAACTAAACAAGCATGTAAACATAGTTTCAACCACATCTGGTTCTAAACTGACTTGCACTTATTGTGGTACGCACGGATACATATCATAATATTGTTTTGTAAGAAAGCTTGTTAACAATCACACTTTAATCTGGAGACCTAAAGCTAATCAGAATGGACCCTTCAGAAAATAGGTACCAAAGGATTCATCTACTTGTCTTGTAGGTGGACCCCCAACCCTCTCATGCTAGAAGCAAATGGATCCTCGATAGCAGATGTTCGTGGCACATGACCGGTGATGCATCTTTGTTCGCTACGCTATCGATGAAGAAAGAAGGATATGTCTCCTTCGGAAATAATTTGAGAGGTGATATAATTGGTAATGGTACTGTAGGTATTTCCCCCTATCCAGTAATAAAGGATGTTTATCTAGTAATAGAATTGAAACATAACCTATTAAGCATAAGTCATTTGGCAGATAATGGTTATGGTATCAATTTTGTGAAAGATAAATGTACCGTATATGATATGTCATCTGGTGATCCTATATATAAAGGGATTAGAGAAGACACTATTTATGTTTTCTTTCTGGAGAATACTAATAATGCAGGTAGGTACCTAGTAGCCAATCAAGATGAAAGCTGGCTATGGCACATGAGACTAGGATATGCAAACATGGATACTATCTCATGACTAAGTACAAAGAAGTTGGTAAGAGGACTCCCTGAGATTCCATTAAAGAGAGATATGGTATGTGCTAACTGTGAAAAGAACAAAGCACATAGGTCTACTTTTAAATCCATCAACGCTGTAAGTACTTCTAGACCTTTGCAGTTAATTCATATGGATTTATTTGGTCCTAGTAGAGTCGCTAGTCTTGGCGGTAAGCTCTACGCTTTTGTTCTTGTTGATGATTTCTCTCATTTTACATGGGTTTATTTCTTATTAAACAAAAGTGATGCAATTTTTGAATTTTAGATATTTTGCAAAAAGGTATAAAACGAAAAAGGCTTCATGATTACTCGTATCCGAAGTGATCATGGTGGCGAATTCGAAAATTCTGATTTCAAAAAGTTTTGTGATGTTAGTGGATATTAACACGAATTTTTTTGTCCTAGAACTCCCCAACAAAATGGTGTTGTGGAACGGAAGAATCGTACTCTAAGCAAAATGGCTAGAGTCATGCTGAATCAGTATAATCTTCCTAAATATTTTTGGGCAGAAGCTGTTAGTATAGCCTGTCATGTTTTGAATACGGTGTTAATTCGACCAATCTCGAAGAAAATACCATATGAGCTTTGGTTTGGAAGAATTCCAAATATTTCTTACTTTAAAGTTTTTGGATGTCGCTGTTTTATCCTGAACACCAAGGATAACTTGGGAAAGTTCGACTCCAAAGCAGATGACGGGATATTTCTCGGATATGCTGCTAAGAGTAAGGGATATAGGATTTTCAATAAAAGATCTATGATTGTTGAAGAATCTATTAATGTTACTTTTGATGAGCTAAATAGTCACAGATCTAGCGACAGTGATGATGAAGATACACTTGCAAGGACTGAGAAGAGTTCTGTGAAAGATCTGACCCAGAATGCAAGGACTGAGAAGAGTTTTGTGAAAGATCTGACCCAAAAGTTTGAATCATTAAAATTCATGCCAGATCATCCAGAAACACTCATCATAGGTGATATATCTAAAGGTGTAGGTACACGTTCATCTCTTAAAGATTCTGATATAGCAGCAAATATAGCATTCATTTCTCAAATAGAACCTAAGAATGTAGATGATGCTTTTACTGATGAGTTTTGGATTCATGCCATGCAAGAGGAACTAAATCAATTTGAGAGAAACCAAGTTTAGGAACTCGTTCCTAAACCTATTGCTCAATCGATAATTGGTACCAAATGGGTGTTCCGAAATAAACTCAGTGAAGATGGACAAGTTCTACGCAATAAAGCACGTCTAGTGGCACAAGGTTATAATCAAGAAGAAGGAATTGATTATGATGAGACCTATGCTCCTGTTGCTAGACTAGAAGCCATCCGCATGTTTTGTGCATTTGCATTTTATAATGATTTTAGATTATTTCAAATGGACGTGAAAAGCGCATTTTTAAATAGATTTTTTAAAAGAGGAAGTTTTTGTGGAAAACCCCCTGGTTTTGGAGATTTTCAAAAACCTGATCACGTCTTCAAGCTTAAGAAAGCCCTTTATGGACTCAAACAATCACCTCGTGCTTGGTATGAATGCCTAAGTGCCTTCTTACTTGATAATGGATTTTCAAAAGGAAAGGTTGATACTACTTTGTTTATAAAATCCTTGAATGATGATATCCTCCTTGTGCAAATTTATGTAGATGACATAATATTCGATTCTACTAACGAAAAACTCTGTCAAGATTTTACTAAGTGTATGCAGAGTGAATTTGAGATGAGTATGAAGGGAGAGCTAAACTTCTTCCTAGGACTTCAAATCAAACAGCACTCAAAAGGAACATTCATCAACCAAGCTAAGTACATGAAGGACATGCTGAAAAAGTACGACTTCGAAAATGTAAAGCCAATCGGGACTCCTATGGCTACATCTACAAAGCTTGATGCTGATAAAAGTGGCAAACCTGTCGATCAGCGTAAGTATCGAGGTATGATTGGTAGTTTATTATATTTAACTGCTAGTCGTCCTGATATTATGTTTAGTGTTTGCATTTATGTACGTTATCAGGCAAATCCTAAGGAATCACATCTTAGTGCCGTTAAGCGTATCTTCTGATACCTTAAAGGAACTTCTACAGTCGGCTTATGGTATCCTAAAACCAAATCCTTTGACCTGATAGGTTACTCGGATGTAGATTTTGCAGGATACAAAGTGGACCGTAAAAGTACCAGCGGCACATGTTATTTCCTAGAAAAGGCATTAGTCTCTTGGTTTAGCAAGAAACAAAATTCAGAAGCATTATCAACAACTGAGGCTGAGTATATCGCCGCAGGACGTTGTTGTGCTCAGATTTTGTGGATGAAGCAAACCTTAAAAGACTACAATCTGTACTACACTAAAGTTCCTATTTATTGTGGCAACACTAGCACTATTAATCTGACTAAGAACCCTATCTGTCATTCACGCACAAATCACATAGAGATAAGACATCATTTTCTTCGTGATCATCAACAACACGGGGATATCTGTTTAGAATTTATTGACACAGATCATCAACTAGTAGACATATTCACAAAACCATTGGCTGAAGACCGTTTTAACATAATAAGGCGTGAGCTCGATATACTTGAATTTTTAGATTCATAATGTAATATGGTAATTAAAATTACTTTTATGACTTGCCACTTTGAAATTTATTTAACGAAAATTATTTTTGGGTACAAATCTAAAAAGGGTATGTCTGTCACCACGACTACGGTCGAAGCGAAGCGGTACTTAAGAGTTCCCCGGTGAACCTCCGTTAGCTGGAACAACCCCTATAGTTAACCCATAAATAGAGTACGTTATTAAATACTAGAGTCAAAAGTCATAAAGTTACTTTTAACCAACCAGAACTGCATTTATTGTTTCGGGAATACAAGTGACCGAACTCGGGCCGAACTCTGACCGAGTTCGGACCGAATTCGGACCGAGTTCGGTCGGCGCTGTATTATTTCCAGAACCGAACAGCCGGCCCTAAACTCTATAAATTCAACTCTTTCAACCATCTTTTCCGTACACCAACCCATGGAAACATCTCCTTCCTCCCTAAAATTTCTTCCTCCTCCATCCTAGCAAGGAATCTAAGAGATCTGGTGGGCGTTTCAACATTCTCATCTTCCTCCTTTCTCAAAAAGGAATTCCTTCTCTATGGCTCCTAAACGTCATAGAGGATCATCTTCCCAAGGTGCCTCCTCCTCTTCTGATTACACACCAGTGAGTCTATTCAGTCCAGAACGACCAATAGATACAGAAGACTATGATTCTACTTTGTTTCCGGACAAAGAGTTTTTTGATCTTTTGTTCAATTATTTTTCTGGCCGTAAGATTTGCAATGGAGCTTTTGTTAACTTTACCATATTTTCTGAATATGCTCCTACTTTTGACCACTTAGGTTACCGAGATTTTTTTGAGGTAGCAGAAAATATTTTTGACAATGCTGTCCGAATATTTTACTGCAACTTGCAAGTAAAACCTAACGAAAACTTCTATTCTTGCGTTGCTGGGCAAGAATTAGAATTTAGTGCTACCGATATCAGTGAATTTTTCCATGTTCCTCATCTTGGTGAAGCATTGCTTGACATTACCCATGTCCAATTCCCTGCTGATGTTACCCTTGCCTCTTTCAGGGAACTTATTTGTCATCCAAATCGTGTTCCTCGTAGGGTTTATTCAAAGCATTTGAACTAATCTTTTTATGAACTTCATCGTGTAATTTTCTCTGTACTCCTTCCAAAGAAAGGATCCACAGATGAGGTGACCTTCTTGGAACTCTCTGCTTTATACCACATTCATTTTGGTATTCCATTCTCTATCCTAAAGACCATGATGTCCTGGATGCTGAACTGCAGAAATGCAGGAAGGAATCTGGTAAATCCTATGCACTTGGCGTCTATCTTTTGCCGTTTTGAGATTGATCTTCAAACTTATGCATTCTCCTCCACTCCTATCGAGCTTACCAGATCCCACCGATTTTCTGATCTACCTCTGCCTCCTGGAGCTCAGCCTGCTCCAGCTGCTGACACTGAGGTTCCTGATGTTGCTCCTACTCCAGCCCCTACCCCGGGATTTGATCCAGCTTTCTATCAGCGCTTTAATGATTTTGTTGCTATATCTGCACAACGTCATCAAGGTTATCTTGATTCGGAGTTCCGACGCATCTCTCAGGCTCAGGTGCTGAGGAATGGGATTGCTGACCTCAACTACAGCCTAGCCTATGATCCAGTCTATCCGATCACCATCCTGCCTCACCCATGCTTTCTGGGTCCTCTGTTTACAGATAAGGCTTCCTTCCAGCACTTCGACCCCACTGCAGCCTACTTTCCTCCAGAGGCTCCTAGTGCTGACGACACCACTATGTGATGCGGGTTCAGCTTTTGGATAGTGGATACTTGTTAGATTATGATCTTTATGCTTTGATGTAGTTTTTTTTTTTCTGTCTAAACTCATTAGTTAGACATTTTTTGATAATTGTACTCAGCACATTTTAGTATAACTTTTTCAGTACTTTATTTCCAGCATTTTCTTTCCATATTAGTTGTTTTATACTATGATCATGTCTCTTTTGCTTCACTTTGTCTTTTGTTTTCTACTGTTGGCTTCACACATTACGGGGGAGCCAAGTCATTTTACTATTTGACAAAGGGGGAGAAAAAGAGTACACATACCAAAAAGCATACAAATCCAAAAACAAAATCAACAATCTCTTTTATTCAGGTACTTGTATTTTGTTATTTTATAAAGATATATTTTGGTATAGACTCAAGTTTGTCAATTATCAAAATGGGGGAGATTGTTGGCCCATTCCATGGTCACACCCGATTTCGATAATCAACATGCACTTAAGTCAATACACAAAATATACAAATTGCTGCTAATCATTTCAGGATATATGAAATCAATTTCAACGGACGTTGTACTGCATCAACGAAGCATCAACATCATCAAATCTGAAGATGACTCATTTATATTTTATTCTGTATTTTATATTTTATTGAGTCTAGGATTTATTTTGTAAAATCAGTTTTGGTAATACTGGCTTAGGGTTATCTCAGTCCACATTCTAAAAAGCCTACCCATTACCACTCATATATCATTTTACAAAATATTCTAAAATATCTTTGAAAATAATTTTTGATAAAATACTTCAAAAATTTCCTAACAGAACTCATAACCGAGTTCGGTCAGTTTGTATTCAAACTTCTGTTGCCTCCAAATCTGCGAGCAACGTCTCTTTGCGAGATATCTGCATCCGAACTGTGCCCAAACTCTGTCCGAGTTCGGTCCCAGAAAACACCTATAAATAGAGAAGAACTTTTTATTTCAAATTAATTCATTCGCTCTTCATCTTCCCTTCTTTACTATTCGAGTGTTTTCAAACGATCCAAGATTTTCAAATTATACCTATACACCTCTTAGCCAAAAGCCAGTAATATCAGAGTTGATTTAAAGTCTTTTAGTATTCCAAGAGTTGTAAAGAGGTCGTTCCAAGTTCAGCAACTTTTCTTGTTGTGGAGCTGGTCGTGCGCTCGTCACCAAGCACGGTGTTGTGAAGTCGGTCGTGCACTTGTCACCAAGCACGGTGTTGTAAGAGACTGCATGCTTTCAGTTAAAGCTTGTGCCATAGTGGATTAACATCGAGCAAGAGTACTCGAGACTGGATTAGTCCTCTCAGAGGGATACCAGTATATATCGCTGTGGTCGCTGAGTTTGAATTCTCTATATCTTGCTGTATTATATTTATTGTCTCTTATTTCACTGCCATAGTTTAAAGTTTTAATTGGTGATTATTTTCTGCTGCACACACAAACTCTATTCACCCCCCTCTAGAGGTGCTTAACGGTCCTACAATTGGTATCAGAGCAGGTTATATTTTTATATAACAAACCTCAGAGAGTATATATGGCAGCCGTGAAATCAATATTCAACGGTGAAGGGCAATCCACAAATAGACCTTCCCTATTTGATGGAACAAATTATACCTATTGGAAAATACGAATGACTTTCTTCTTAAAATCTCTTGAGTTTGATCTTTGTTCTATAGTCATTGATGGTTATAAGAAACCAGCACCCACAGTGGTTGAAGGCCAGCTTGTAGACAAGCCTCATGACAAATACATTGAAGCTGAAAAAGCTAAGGCTAGTCTAGATGCTCGTGCCATGAATGCACTATTCTGTGCAATTGACAAAACGGAGTTCAACAGAGTTTCAACCTGTAAGACGTCTCACGAAATTTGAAAACTTCTTGAGGTAACTCATGAAGGTACTTCCCAAGTGAAGGAATCCAAAATTAGTAGACTGACACAAGAATATAAATCTTTCAAGATGAAACCCGGTGAGTCAATTACACAGATGTTTACTCGTTTCCTTGTATAACTAATCCTTTGCAATCTCTTGGTAAGGATTACAGCAATCATGATAAGATCAGAAAAGTACTGCAGGCTCTAACCATGAACTGGAATCCAAAAGCCACAACAATTGTTGAAGAAAACGATCTCACCACTATGTCTTTGGAAACACTGATGGGGAAGCTGATGACCCATGAACTTGATTTGCAAGAGTTTGAAGAAGCAACACCAAAAAAAAAATCTATTGCTTTCAAAGCTCAAGCAAGAAAATCAACATGCAATGACTCTGATGAAGAATCATCAAGTGGTGATGAACAGGCCCTACTTGTGAAGAACTTCCAAAAATTCCTAAAGTTTGAGAAATCAAGCAGAAGGAAGAGAGATGTCCAAGAAAGCAATGAAGATGAAACCATTTGCTTTGGATGCAAGAAGACAGGGCACACGAAGAAGGACTGTACAACTTCAAAGAAAAGCAGTCCATATGACAGATCAAGATCAAGCAGAAAAGCAACATCCAGTCGACAGTATGCCAACACAAGTATCTGACATCAAAGTGATGCCAGTGATACAGAAGAAGAGGATAGACCATGCGGCAATGCAAATGTCTGTCTTATGGCATTTGATAAGGTATCTTCAAACCATCTATATGATGATTTTACTTTCGATGAATTAGAAAATGCCTTTAGCGAATTACTTGAAGATCACAAAACTGTGCTCGACAAGTATAAGCAATCTCGAAAAGAGTTTAAGGCATACACAACCGAGTGAGCTAGACTGTCCAATCTTATTGAAGATATTAGAGAGACGTCTACTACCGGTAACACGGAAGAGATAGCCAAACTCAAGGTAGACTATCATGAGGCTATCCTCAAAATTGAAAAATAAGAAAGAGACTATGTCAAGATGCAAGAACTATATGACATAGAGAAGAAGAAGCATCTAGTAACAAAACAAAGACTCTCAGATATGACTGCTAGATATGAAGAGTCTATTGCGATTTCTAAAAAGTTAGAAATCAAGTTAGGCAAACAGGCAATACCTGTGACACAGCCTAAATTTAGTCCTAATGCTAAGCATACACCTAAGAGGACTAAAAAAAGAAAGCACAGAAGAACACGAATATCATCATGCTTTCACTTATAGGTTCTCCAAACCAAACAAGCATGTAAAACAGTTTCAACCACATCTGGTTCTAAACTGACTTGCACTTATTGTGGTACGCACGGACACATATCACAGTATTGTTTGCAAGAAGCTTGTTGACAATCACACTTTAATCTGGAGACCTAAAGCTAATCAGAATGGACCCTTCAGAAAAGGTACCAAAGGATTCATCTACTTGTCTTGTAGGTGGACCCCAACCCTCTCATGCTAGAAGCAAATGGATCCTCGATAGCGGATGTTCGACACATGACTGGTGATGCATCTTTGTTCGCTACGCTATCGATGAAGAAAGAAGGATATGTCTCCTTCGAAATAATTTGAGAGGTGATATAATTGGTAATGGTACTGTAGGTATTTCCCCTATCCAGTAATAAAGGATGTTTGTCTAGTAACAGAATTGAAACATAACCTATTAAGCATAAGTCATTTGGCAGATAATGGTTATGGTATCAATTTTGTGAAAGATAAATGTACCTATATGATATGTCATCTGGTGATCCCATATATAAAGGGATTAGAGAAGACAATATTTATGTTTTCTTTCGGAGAATACTAATAATGCAGGTAGGTGCCTAGTAGCCAATCAAGATGAAAGCTGGCTATGGCACAGACTAGGACATGCAAACATGGATACTATCTCACGACTAAGTACAAAGAAGTTGGTAAGAGGACTCCCTGAGATTCCATTCAAGAGAGATATGGTATGTGCTGACTGTGAAAAGAACAAAGCACATAGGTCTACTTTTAAATCCATCAACGCTGTAAGTACTTCTAGACCTTTGCAGTTAATTCACATGGATTTATTTGGTCCTAGTAGAGTCGCTAGTCTTGGCGGTAAGCTCTACGCTTTGTTCTTGTTGATGATTTCTCTCGTTTTACTTGGGTTTATTTCTTATCAAAAAAGTGATGCAATTTTTGAATTTCAGATATTTTGCAAAAAGGTACAAAACGAAAAAGCTTCATGATTACTCGTATCCGAAGTGATCATGGTGGCGAATTCGAAAATTCTGATTTCAAAAAGTTTTGTGATGATAGTGGATATTACCACGAATTTTCTTGTCCTAGAACTCCCCAACAGAATGGTGTTGTGGAGCGGAAGATAGTACTCTAAGCGAAATGGCTAGAGTCATGCTGAATCAGTATAATCTTCCTAAATATTTTTGGGCAGAAGCTGTTAGTAGCCTGTCATGTTTTGAATAGGGTGTTAATTCGACCAATCTCGAAGAAATACCATATGAGCTTTGGTTTGGAAGAATTCCAACATTTCTTACTTTAAAGTTTTGGATGTCGCTGTTTATCCTGAACACCAAGGATAACTTGGAAAGTTCGACTCCAAAGCAGATGACGGGATATTTCTCGGATATGCTGCTAAGAGTAAGGGATATAGGATTTTCAATAAAAGATCTATGATTGTTGAAGAACTATTAATGTTACTTTTGATGAGCTAAATAGTCACAGATCTAGCGACAGTGATGATGAAGATACACATGCAAGGACTGAGAAGAGTTTGTGAAAGATCTGACCCAAAATGCAAGGACTGAGAAGAGTTTTGTGAAAGATCTGACCCAAAGTTTGAATCATTAAAATTCATGCCAGATCATCCAGAAACACTCATCATAGGTGATGTATCTAAAGGTGTAAGTACACGTTCATCTCTTAAAGATTCTGATATAGCAGCAAATGTAGCATTCATTTCTCAAATAGAACCTAAGAATGTAGATGATGCTTTTACTGATGAGTTTTGGATTCATGCCATGCAAGAGGAACTAAATCAATTTGAGAGAAACCAAGTTTGGGAACTCGTTCCTAAACCTATTGGTCAATCGATAATTGGTACCAAATGGGTGTTCCGAAATAACTCAGTGAAGATGGACAAGTTCTACGCAACAAAGCACGTCTAGTGGCACAAGGTTATAATCAAGAAGAAGGAATTGATTATGATGAGACCTATGCTCCTGTTGCTAGACTAGAAGCCATCCGCATGTTTTGTGCATTTGCATTATAATGATTTTAAATTATTTCAAATGGACGTGAAAAGCGCATTTTTAAATAGATTTTTAAAAGAGGAAGTTTTTGTGAAACAACCCCTGGTTTTGAAGATTTTCAAAAACCTGATCACGTCTTCAAGCTTAAGAAAGCCCTTTATGGACTCAAACAAGCACCTCGTGCTTGGTATGAACGCCTAAGTGCCTTCTTACTTGATAATGGATTTTCAAAAGGAAAGGTTGATACTACTTTGTTTATAAAATCCTTGAATGATGATATCCTCCTTGTGCAAATTTATGTAGATGACATAATATTCGGTTCTACTAACGAAAAACTCTGTCAAGATTTTGCTAAGTGTATGCAGAGTGAATTTGAGATGAGTATGATGGAGAGCTAAACTTCTTCCTAGGACTTCAAATCAAACAGCACTCAAAAGGAACATTCATCAACCAAGCTAAGTACACGAAGGACATACTGAAAAAGTACGACTTCGAGAATGTAAAGCCAATCGGGATCCTATGGCTACATCTACAAAGCTTGATGTGATGAAAGTGGCAAACCTGTCGATCAGCGTAAGTATCGAGGTATGATTGGTAGTTTATTATATTTAACTGCTAGTCGTCCTGATATTATGTTTATGTTTGCATTTGTGCACGTTATCAGGCAAATCCTAAGGAATCACATCTTAGTGCCGTTAAGCGTATTTCGATACCTTAAAGGAACTTCTACAGTCGGCTTATGGTATCCTAAAACCAAATCCTTTGACCTGATAGGTTACTCGGATGGATTTTGCAGGATGCAAAGTGGACCGTAAAAGTACCAGCGGCACATGTCATTTCCTAGGAAAGGCC
>JANAVB010011469.1:0-18309 GCA_029216955.1 Iris pallida
TGTTGCGCATGAAGACGCTTCTCATCCAAACCTTCAAGTTCTTGGAGTCTTAAGCGGTCTTATTCTCTATAGTTAGCTCATTAGCAATGGCTCTAAGAGATGGTATCTGGATATCTAGTGGAAGGACAGCTTCACATCCGTAAAACCAATGAAAATGGTGTAAAACCAGTTGGAGTTCGGACTGTGTTCGATAAGCCCATAAACATTCTCCAAGTTTCTGTTCCAATCGCGTTTATTAGAAGAGACAAACTTTTTGAGAAGTTTGATAATTGTTTTATTGAAGCTTCTGCTAAACCATTAGCAGCTGGATTATAAGAGTAGAAGCTATGTTCTGGATCCGATTCTTGTCACAAAATGATAAAATGCTGGCTAGCAAATTGTGGCCCGTATCATGGATTATCCTTCGGGGAATCCCGAAACGATAAATGACATGATGTTTGATGAAGTTAACCAATAGACGTTTTTACTTCAATAAGAGGTAGCTTCCGCCTATTTGAAAAATAATCAGTTATAGCCAGAATAAATGATGCCCTTTGATAGAAGGAGGATTAATTGGACCAATAATATCCATACCCTAAGCTTCGAAAGGCCAAGAAGCTGTGTAGGATGTAAAAATTTAGAGGGTTGATGAATAAAATCAGCATGAATCTGGCATCTTTACACCGTCTGGCATAATCTACAGCTTCTGCTATCATAGAAGGCCAATAATAACCCATTCTTCGAATACGGTCTGTAACTTTGGACCTGGTTGATGTGCACCACAAACTCCATCATGAGCTTCACGAAGTGTTTGCTTGGCTTCGCTTTCAGAGAGACAACGCAGTAAAAGCCGGCATAAGAACGAAGATACAACATATGCATAGAAGTATCATAGTAAAATCGAAATTATCGTCTTTTGATTTATGCAGCTTCTTTTGGATCTTCAAGTAAAATCCATAGACCGCATAATCAATAAATGGACTTCTCCAATCCTTTTGCTGAGAGTTGGATTCGGTAGCATAACTCTATTCGATATGCAAATTATTCTTGATACAGAATAGGTCTCGATCCAACAAAGTGATGGTATTTTATCTTCTGATTGGAACTGCTAAGTCTGCAGCTAGACTAGCGAGAGCGTCAGCTTCCAAATTTTTAGAACGCGGTACGAATTCAATGAAGAACCCTTTGAATGAAAGTGCCAATTCGATTACCACCTGATGATAGGGAATGAGGTCAGGATTTCTGACTTCATATGTCCCTCTGACTTGATTAACAATCAATTGAGAATCTCCATATGCTTCCAAGAACTCAATGTCCAATTGTTTTGCTACTTGAAGACCATTAGCAGAGCATTATATTCTGTCACATTATTGGAACATGGTTTCATTGAGAGAATAAGCACGGTATATAACCATTTTCAGGAGAAACCAAGACAATGCCTACTCCGGAGACAATATTGCCTTTAGGTCCAACTCGATCTCTCCATCAAAGTATAGTTGCCAAATGTCATCCCTCAAAGTCTGTTGCAATCTACGACTTCATCCGGAATGTCGTCATATAATTTAGTAGTTTTAGGTATAGGGCGGCTGCTAAAAAGTCAGCTAACGCTTGACCCTTCATGATTTTTGAGGTATGTAGACCATATCATAAGGAGTAAGCAATATTACCAGGTAGCTAACCGGAAATTAAGAATACGCGGATTTTTCATTAATACCCGAATATGATTTATTCTGGATATGACATGGATAGTCTGTCCTGATACATATGTCTTGTCTTTTGAATGGCAAAACAAGGCTAGACATTCTTTTTCCACAGGAGTATCTGTGTTCAGCTCTAACTCATTCGGCTAAGATAATAAATTGTCTGTTCATGACCCTTATCACTTTCTGTGCAAGAAGAGCACCAAGATAATGATCTAATGCTCGACATACAACAAAAGATCTTCCCTACTGGGGGTACTAAAACAGTGGATTTGTAAGGTATTGTTTGATGTCATTGAATGCTTTTTGACATGCTTATCCCAAACAATGACACACCCTTCTTCAGCAAACGAGAGAAAGGTTGACATCTCCCAGAAAGATTTGATATAAATCTCCTGATATAAGCAATGCAACCTTGAAAGCCACGAAGCTCTTTCAGATTACGTGGGGGACGCATTTCAAGAATTGCTTTGACTTTATCAGGATCAACATGGATACCTTGAGAAGTAATAACAAATCCCAAAAACTTGCCACTGGAAACCCCTAAGAAAGACTTAGTGGGGTTCATCTTTAATTGATGTCTACGCATCAACTCGAATATGTCTTCAAGTCTTGAATATGATCATCTTTTATCGACTTTTGACGGCGATATCATCCACGTAACATTCAACTGTTTTTGTAGATGTTCTTGAAAGATATTGCTCATGGCCCTTTGATATGTAGCACCAGCATTTTTCAAACCAAAAGGCATAACTGTGTAGCAATAAACTCCGAGGGGTGTTCGGAAAGCAGTATGCTTTTCATCTCCTGGATGCATCTTAATCTGATTGTATCCTGAGAATCCGTTATGAAAGACATACATTCAAAACCACATGTATTATCTATCATGACATCGGTGATCGGAAGTGGAAATTTGTCTTTTGGATAAGCTGCGTTAAGATCTCAAAAATCTATGCAAACTCAAACTTTTCCATTCTTCATCATGAACAATATTGGCAACCCAATCTGGGTGTTGTTCTTCACGGACAAACCACATGTGATCAACTTTTTAACTTCTGCTTCAATTGCATCCATTATATCCGGTCGAAAACGTCATTGCTGTTGTTTTACATATTTGGCATTAGGAAGAATATTGAGCTTATGGGTAGCTACTTTAGGATCCAAATCCGGCATATCCTCATAGCTCCATGCAAAGATATCAATATTTCTTTTATCAGCTTTATCAACTTTCTTTTTCATCTTCGAAAGATTTTTGCTGATAAATATTGCTTTGACGTAGTTTCGTATCCAACATCAATCTGAACGATTTCATCTTCCGTGGTGGCTGTCGCTGTTCAAACCGAAGCTCCTACTGAGTATCCATTTGTTGTGCCCAAGGGTTATTTTCAAATAGTTTAGACTCATCATCAGTTTGAACCATATTAACTAAAATACGTGCTCAGATTCAACATATTGGACTCCTTCAGAATCTGAGGATTGTAAAGAATGGAAGAAATTCTTCTTCCATATCTTTATTAAATATTGGGATGTATCGTATCCCAAACCATGACGGGTTCGTTGATAAAATGGATCACCACATAATGGTAATCGTCTACCTTTGCCCTGATTGAGACCTAACATAGTTTTCACAATCATCCCATATTTTGAATAATTTTAAGAGATTGTTGACTATATCTGTCAATTCGGATTTTCCCTTTATCCTTCTCTTCGAGATTATCTGTTTGTATGACAAGAATATTCCTAGCCAAACCAAACACAATTTGACGTTTGTTTTTCTTATTAGACGAGATCACAAAATAAGATTCTTCGTGACATCTATAAGTTACACAAGTTCGTGATGATGAGGCAACTTGTAGTAAATAAGGAGTAGATGTTAGGAACCTCTGAGCATTGGGTCCAACATCAACATGAGGAGGAAAAGAATTCTCTTTATGGTTAATATATAAGATTTTATCTGTATTTATGTCAGTTTTATGTTGATGACTTTGATTATCAACAAATAAAGTCATTCTTTCAATAAATTTGACAACCATATACTCCAAAAGGAAATCTTCATTAAAATGAGAGAATACATATTGATCAATATTTACATCATTGACAGACTGACTACTACGCTTTGGATTAATCATTAACGGACCATCATCCGTCTTCAGCGTAGACTTGCCCAGGTTGATAACTAGTGGCTCTGGATCAGTTGTACGAGAAGTACGTCCTTTAACCTTGATCATGGAGGCTGATCACTAATGTTGGCTTGAACTCGACCTTTGATCGGAATCTTCACAGATTCATCTGACGTAGCTTGAGTTCTCCCTTTGACTTTAATCACCAAAGGTTCGTCATTGACAGGTTGGAGTTGAATTCGACCTTTAACCTTAATCATCAAAGGTTGATCTTCTGAAGGTGATTGGTCTTCTGAAAATGATTGGTCTTCTGAAGGCGATTGATCTTCCGCCATATCGGATATTTCCTTCACATGCTCCTGTTTATAGAGAATTAAATCAGAGAAATAAGCTTCAACACCTTTAAAAGGATTGAGATATGCAAATTCAGTCTTCACAACCCCCTAAGAATCCACATACTTGAAGCATTGGTGGAGAGTCGAAAGAACAATGTTATGTTCATGTATCCATGGTCTTCCGAGGAGAATGTTATAAGATACATCTGAATTGATAACATAGAAGGTTACCATGGTTTGAAGATCACCTATTTGAATCTTCAGACGAATTTTCCCTAATGGTTTACTCCTTCCAGAATTGAAACCGACAATTGTCGTACTAGTGTAAGTCAACCCACTATTAGGAATCCTCAATGGTCGTAGCATACTCTGAAGAATAATGCTGATGGAGGACCAAGGATCGATGTAAATCCTGTCAATTTCGGTGGAGTCAATATACCCTGTGTAACACAGAGGCCTATCATGTCGATTATGCTTCAACATCATATCCTCTTGTGTGAGAGTAATATTAGGAATTGACTCCATCACACTGTGGCATTGGGGACATGACACCGATGTATTGTCAGGACTTTTGAGTTGACCTAAGCATGAATCTGCCTGTAGCAATGCTTCACTCAAGGTTTCTCGACTTTCTTTAGAAAGACGGAGTATTGGCTAATTGGGCTAGAATGTCAAATTTATAGGGTTTCATCAACCCTTGATTTGAACCAGACTTCAGTGAGACGTCAAAACGTACTGCCTTCTGTTTCCCTTTTTCAACCACTGATGGTTTAGAAGGTCTTGCCTCAGCAGGAATAGAAGATGACTGAGTTGGCAGTGTTTTTAGCGGCATCATCCGCTTCTTTCGAAGTTCCCTCATAATCTTTGTGGTAGTCTTTTCCAGACCTTGTACCAGCAAAAGTCTCTTCTTCAGACTCAAGAGAATGAAGTACCATATTACAGGATTTAGTCTTCTTTCCCTTAGTCTTCTTCTTATGGGGATTTTTACGAGGGACCTCAAATCCCAATCCGACAGAGGATTTCTGACCTTGAATTTGTAAAGGAACTCGCATACCTTTACCATAGTTCAAGACTTTCGCTTTTTGAAAGTCATAGCCCATCTTTTTCATGAGATGAATCGATTGTTGACTGTACATGTGAGTGGGTAGTGGACTTTCAACAGATGGTCCAGCAGATGAAGAAGGGACAGAGACCTCTGTAGTCGCAAGGGTGGAATCTTTCGATGTAGGAGGTAAAATCCCAACCAGAGCTTTCTCGTAGGCAGCAAAAACTTGTTGTGCCCTATACAAAGGGACACTGTTCATGGCTTACCATTGCTGATGAGTAAGCTTTAGTTTGGTAGGAGGAGCCAAACTTGGAGGGCATATATTTAGACCTCGTAGTCTATCTTCCAAAGGGATGCCATTCCGTAGATGATCAGAATCATCATGATCTGTGGTAACAACATGAGAAATCATATTGCAGGTTCTGACTTTTTTACCTTTCTTGGATTTTGAAATTTTACTTTCATGTTCCGTTTCAGGTACTAAGTCAGGGTGTACCCACATGATTTCACCATTTTTCAAGGTTAGGCATTAATTCTTCACTTTGATCCCTGGCTGGCGGAAGATTCATAATCTTTATTGTCGCCTTCGGAATCGGGACAACCCCATCAGGAACTTGCTGTGGAGGAAAACCTCCAAATTGAAGAGAAATCATATTGGTTGTGACTGTATGCTAATCATTAGTTAAAGCGATAGCTTTAACATTTATCAGCTCTTGAATCTTTTTTTTCAAGACATAGCAAGCCTTAGTAGGATGATTTATGTATCTGTGATAGATACAATACTTGGGATTATCAGTCAAATCCACTTCATTAGGTCTTTTTGGCTCTGGAATATGGAGTTTACCACTCTTCACGAGACATTGGAATATCCCAGGAATATCACTGTCATCGAAAGAGTATTCTTCTTTCGACTTAGAAGACTCCGGATTACTTGGTGTTGTTTTGGATTTTGAAAGGTTCACTACCAGAGTTTCCTTTCCTTTCCCATTGCGATTACCAGAATTATTACCTGAAGAGGCTTTCTTTCTTTTATCTTCTGAGGCGAAGATCATCCCATGTTCACGAGCCAATCTACCATTGGTCTCGGCTGAAACTGCTGATATAATAAATGAGGCCCAATCTGTGAATTGAGAGCCTGTAAAAACAACGATGGTTGGTCACAGATTTATTTTGCATGTATCAATCAATGCTGAATCTGGCATACCAGGAGGCATTTTCAAAGTAGCCTGTTGAAAACGTTCAATAAACGTCCGAGTATCCTCTTCTTTTTATTTAATTTCTATTAAGGAAGACATATTCATGTCCATCCCTCCTTTATAGAAACGAGAGAGAAATATTGCTTTAAACTCGTCAAAAGACGATATGCAATTGTCGGGTAGACTGCGATACCAGTCGTATGCTGAACCTGTCAAACACCCAATGAAGACTCGGGTGAGAAGAGCATCATTCTTATGTAGATGCACAGTCATAATATCAAAATAATTGATATATTGACTTGGAGAAGCCTTTCCATCAAATAATACCATAGATTGTGGCTTGAATTTAGGAGGAAAGGACACATCATTCCAGTGGGGAGGATAAGGTTGCTTGATCCCCAACTTCTGGAGCTGATCTTTGTGCTTGAGAACCTTAAACTGTGTTTTTAACTTTCGAACAACTTTAATAGCTTCATTAGTTTGAGGGAGTATGTTTGATTGAATAGTGGCTGGATGTACCGTAACCCCCACTGGAGGTGATACATCTTCTGGAATGAGAGGATCTGGAGATGCGAAGTTTTGATTGATAGCAGGCTCTTGACTCAAAGGTATGTCAACTCCTTGACTATCTTGAGTTTGCGCTGCTACTTGCACCGGTTTCACCACTGCTGGTTGGACTGTTTGCTGATTCGTTTTTAACTGATGCATATTTTGCATCATTGCAAGCATATCCTTTAGCGATTGTTCCACCGCAGAAAGACGCTGTTCTGTATGAGAAGTAGACGTCCCCTGTTCTTCTCCGATAGCATAAGATTCAACTTCTCTTGAACTTACAGAGGGATTGGTGTACAGATATGAATCAACACTATCAGTTTCTGACTCCAAGTACTGGGTACCCCCAGCCTCTGAATCTGAAGAATGCATATTTAAAGGTCGTTGACTTCTTGACCGAGTATGTTGATATACTCCTTCAAAAGATTCAAGGATTCGGTTGAACCGTTGTTGACCTGGAGTCTGGGACGAATTGCGCCCTGAACGTCGTCCTCTATTGATATGAGATGCCATATTGACTGATGCATAGGACAACTCATGTTCTTGGTCATTAATTTGTTGCTGAGATATGTTGTAGCTTAATCGGTCGAAAACTGACCGTTTAGTAGCAGAACAACAACATTTGATTACAATTTGGTGACACTCACAATGATGGTTTTCTTGAGAGTGTCACAGGAGATTTTCTGTTTTTATGCTTTTGCACAAGTAGCTCGCGTAAATCAGAAGAATTAGAAGGTAGTATTTTCTTTTTTACATTTGGGACAAATATTTAGTCCCTTGTGTAAAAAGAAGATTACTAGCTTCATTGGCAGAAAAAAGTTGTGCATTTTTACGTGTCTGAAGTTGTGTGCGTAAATCTGGAGTTGATTTGTGTGCACTGAGAACACCATCAGCATTGCGCGTAATCTTAAGATTAGGCACTTTGCTTAAAGCAACATTATAGGATTGTTGGCGTAAAACAGAAGTTTTGCCAACATTTCTTGTCTCCTTGGATAAATCAAAAGAATTGTTTATCATAGGAGTTGTTTTTATGCTGTACGCATGCAGGCAAGTTCACTTTAGATGCAAAAGTCCCATTGTGAACTTTATCTACCATGTCACCGATAGGAGATTTGCCTTTACGCGTATAGCGCAAAACAAGAGTATCTGCCACGTCACAGACGGAAGATTTGCCTTTACGTGTATAGCGCAAGACAGAATTGTCTACCACGTCACAGATGGAAGACTGAATTATACGCATAGGGCGCAACACTGAAGTAGGGACTGCCTCGTCACGGACGGGAGCCCCAACAACAAGAGTGGGAAGAATTCCCTTGCCTTCAGAGACAACGGAGAGATCAGAGGGTGCTTTGAACTTAGGAATCCAAACTTTGCGCACCTTTCGTAATTTTTGAACATTGGAGCAGCGAGTACTACCCCCAGTTCGGAGCATTTCTTCGTAAGCAGTCTGGTCGAATTGAACAACCAGAGTCTTCTTCGTCGATCCAATCGACACATTATCATATTGAGCAATTGCTTTCTCGTCGGAGGAGAAAGTCGTCCCTAGCAGAGTCGTCATTTCGTTTCACTTAACAAAATGCCCTTAAAAGACTTTTGAAAGAAAACGAGAAAAAGTACAAAAGTACAAATAAATTTTAGGAAGTATTGCTATGGAAGTCTGATCTGAGAGCGATCACTTTTTTCCTTGGACCACACGATGATGATGAAGAAAACTGCTTGGAGAAGAACAACCGGAAGAACTAAGTCACCAGAAAGGTATCGACACAATTGGCACTGATGGCACAGTCGAATGCTTTCATGCTTTGCTTCACTCTATTCTTGAAGAAAAGTTGTAGCACTACAAGAAAATGTAGCATTTACGGCGCGCAATTTACAACGCAGTTGTTGTGCGTTGTAAATGACACTCTTTTACAGCGTGCAAATATGTGCGCAGTAAAAGAGTTATTTTTTGTCTTATTTACGGCGTGTTTGACATGCATGCCGTAATTGAAGACTCATTTACGGCGCGCATTTTTGCGTGTTGTAATTGAATGCTCTTTTACGGCATGCATTTTTGCGTGTTGTAATTGCCGGCTCATTTACGGCATGTATTTTTGCGCGTTGTAATTGAAAGCTCATTTACGGCATGCATTTTTGCGCGTTGTAATTGAATGCTCATTTACGAAATGTATTTTTGCATGTTGTAAATGAATGTATTTGTTTAGTAAAAAAATAGTTTTCCTCATAACAAATTTGTTCCCTAACATTTTTCAGTTTTCCTCTCAAATCCAGATTTCAAACAATTGTTAAAATAATATAGTTTTCCACCTATGTTTTCATATGAAAATGATAAAAATTGAAAAAAAATAGAATAAAAACTGTGAAAACAACAACGAAAATCTTTTAAAAATTTAAAAAAACAAAAATCATTCTAAAGAAGAAAAAGAAAAAGTTGAATGTTTTTTTTTAAAATGAAAAAAGAAAACTATAAATGAAAATTAAAAATGAAAACTCTAAAGCTATTTATGGCGTGGATTGTATGCCATAATTTTTTATGCACAAAGAAGACGTGCAGTTAATGCCGCAAACCCTAAAGCTACAATATAATACAACCCTAAAAAATCATCTCCCGTGAATGGTTTTATAATAAACCCGCGCCTACTAAATTTTGTCCCCCGCCTTTCCCAAAAAATCTCCCTCCCAATCCTGCCTACTTTTCCCTCCCCTGGCTACTAATTTCACTTTGGCACATGTTCTTCTCTTCCCTGTGAATGGTTCAACTTCTTCCCCGTCTACTTATTTTGGATTTTTTTTGGGATTTTTCAAGGAAATCTCACACTCGCTCTTCTTTTTTTTTTTGATTCTTTTTTTAAAATTTGTGCTCAGATCATGGCAAGTGAGGTGGAGGCATAGAAATTTGTGAGCACACTTCTTTTTTCCCCAATTTCCCTCTTTATATTTAGGGTTTATTCTGTTATTTTCATTATTTTGGGTTTTATAGGAAACCCAAATCTACGGTGAGCACATCTAGGATTTTATACGCATAATGATTTTTATTCTAATTTTAATCTGATTTTATGTCATTGTTGTTAATTTTGGGTTTATAGACATACAATTTTTTTGTTATTTAGGCTTACAAATTTGTGAGCACATCTACTGGAGACCCACGACTGAATTGTCTTCACAAAACTCGACTCTGGTGTTTCAGGTTCGATTTATTAATTCCCCCCCCCCCCCCCCCCCCAATTTTACCCTAAGAAAATTAATTTTAGTTTCATGTATTAGATTAAGTTTAGTTTCACATATTAGTTCTTGGTTAATTTTGAGATTAATTAAGAAATTTATGTATATATCACCCTGAAGTTGTGTAGTTTGGTGAATTGCTGACCACGAGTGTCCAGGGTTGTGTCTGACATGCATCCATGCTGCGTATTCTCTGTGTTTTATCAAATTCGACCACTATTTCAAGTTATACATAGTCATGCTTAGTTTGGTGTGTTCGAGGAGTGTCTATGTTTGACAAAAGTCAGACACCGGTAAGGTTACTTATGAAAAGTGTCCATGCTTCCTATGGGTGTCACTTATGGCTTCTGTATTTGGCCATGGCTTTTGAACTATATCACTTATGGCTTCTGTATAGGATATATCGTTATACATGTTTGCTTTCTCGCACACAGTTCCTCTAATTCATTTTTGATGATTTATTGATTGCATATTGTTTAGTTTTTTTATTGGTATTCATTGTCTTCACTCTATTCACCCCCCTCTAGGGTTGCCATCACAATCCTTTTAATATCCATGTCAAGATACATCTCTTCTCAATCCTCGACTCTGTTGTGATGGTATTACATATTATTGCACCCAGTTAATCTTCATAGACCACAAAAAATAGGAGACATACTAACTTCTGGATACACTTACTAATGTAGAATTGGAAAAAAATTGAAATCATGTCTCATTTCTACGGGGGGATACATGATAATATGTTCTAATATAAAACTGAAAAAAAAATCGAATTGATATGGTTTTTACTTGTGGATATTAAACAAGAGTAAGTAAGTGTGTGAAAAATGCCAATTTTACAGTTTGTGTTTATTTTGAATGGTAACAAATTTTATTGAGATGTCAAGAATTACTTATATATACAATCTGATCTTTACACTCTCATATACATATCTTAATTAAAGTTAATATGTAGACGCTATCCCTTAAGGATTTTAATAGTGACAATATCCTCCTTAGTCTTCAGGTTAGATTTGGTCATCAAGATTCTTATGTCTTCATATATTTTCCTTACCACCCCTTTCTGCTTGTTCTTCCCTTCCTAAATATTCTCACGTTCCTTTCATATGCCATATGACTGCAGTTATGGTTCTAGCTAGTACATATGCTTGATCTTTTGTCTTTGAAACTGTTATCTACGTCCTCATTTTCTTTTTGTAGCTTATAATCTTCTTTACTATGCAACATCAGTTCTCTTCTCAAGTAATTATAGTTAACGACTTTCAGAACTTGATAGTTTCAAACATTTTTAACAATTCAAACATCTCTCTACAGACTGCTCCTATTGAGAAAAAAGTAAACGTATATATTTCTTGTTATATGATGATTTTTTTTCTTAGATGATATTGTTCACTTTGTACACTATCTCATATTTTTATAGGGTTTTTAGGATAACCATATGGCGATTACCTCAATATGCTCTCATTCCTTTATCCAGTAGGGCTGGATAATCATGTTAACAATTTGAAGGTGGATCCTATTAATAGTAGCAGTGAACTTGATATATGCTTACTGCAATATCTTTCATGTGAGCACAAATAAACTAAACATTTTATTTATAATACTGCGTTCCTGTTCATTTTTCTTCTGTGTAATTTGAGCCGTATTGTGGTATTCTAAAGTCAAAGTCTGACTCTCCCTTTTCGAGCTTGAGAGACGAAGATGTAGTAATTCTTTATGGACAAGCAACAAAATAAATGTTTAATATTTAAGTACAATACATCTCCAAATCTTTTTATGTTAGTGAATTTTTCTATATCGATATATCTTGGCAAACTGGTTCATGTCAATGTGGAGTTTTAAGTCTGGAACCTTGGAATTAGCTCCAGGTTATGCAAATATGCAAGAATGCAAGAAGTGTCCATTACTATTGTCTTGTCTTCCTTTATTTGATTTTATAATTTGAAAATATTTTATTCTTGGGTCAAATATGTATATCAATTTCTTATTTTGTATTCTTGGATCAATTATGTGATTATAACTTCTCAGTATAGTGTATATTGTATTCTTGTCTTGTTGGAACATGAAACCTGAAATTTGTTAAGTTGAAACAATATGCAATCTGGAAGACTTCTTGGTACACATTTGTTTATGTGATCCTAAGTTTGTATGAAGGAGTGCCCTAAATATAATAGCTTTTATCTGATCGTAAGATTCTTACATTTTGGAGGCTTATAATGGTAATTTTCTGATATGTCGCAGGCATAAATCAGTTACTGTTTGTTGGGGATCGGTTGTACGTGTTTGTTGGAGATCTCCAGGTTGCTTTCTTGTTTTGTTTCCTTTCATTTCTTAGCTACCATATTTATTATTATTATTATTATCATTTTTCATTATCTTGAAAAATATATTTGTAGAACTCTCTATTAAAGATAAGGAGGATTCCCAAGGAAAATAGAACATCATGGATAAAAGTTAGATACATCTTTCAAGGTTATTTTAAAAACCTTTAAACTATAATCGTATGAATATACATACTGTGTCGTTTCGTTTATTTGTAAAAAAAGATTGATTTTTTCCTTTTTTTCTTGATCTTTAGAACTTGTAAGGCCTATCACGATGGTGCAAGGAGATTTGTGGATATGGTTCAAGCAAGTAAGGTGGATCTACAAAAGACTCAATGCTCTTGTAGTCGTTGTATGAACCTACAATACCATAGTTTCGATACCGTATATGATCACTTGATTATAAATGGTATGCATCCTCGTTACACTATATGGATCTTTCATGGAGAAAAGCTGAATACATTAGAAGATGAAAATTTAGAGTTTCCAGAGACCTATAACATGTACATAGATGCACTTTATGCTGATGATGATATTATGGAACCTACAGATGAAAGAATAGAGCCTGATTTGAAAGATTTAGTGGAGGAGGCGGAACTTCCTTTATATTCCGGTTGTACCATCACAAAGATGTCTGCTACGGTTATTTTATACAAGTATAAAGCTAGGTATAGCCTATCTGATACTGGTTTTGATGAACTTCTTGACATCATTCGGAATTTGCTACCAAATGATAACATACTTTCAAATTCATTATACTCTATGAAGAAGTTTCTCAAGGCATTTGATTTAGGGTATGAGAAGATACATGCTTGTGTGAATGACTGTTGTTTATTTAGAAAGAATTTAGAACATATGGAGATGTGTCCAAAATGTGGTGAATCACGATGGAAGGTTAATAAACGTACTCAAAAGGTTCATAAAGGAATTCCAACAAAGGTCTTGCAGTACTTTCCAATCATACCTGGTTTAGGAGAATGTTAAAGTCATCTGAAAAGGTAGAACAATTAACATGGCACTACAATAACACAAGCCAGGACGGCATGATGCGCCATCAGTTGACTCGTTTGCATGGAAGAAGATTGATAGTAAATTTCCAACTTTTGCATCAGATCCTCGTAATCTTCGGCTTGGTCTTTCTTCCGATGGATTTAACCCCTTTGGTGATCTTAGTTCAAGATATAGTTGTTGGCCTGTGATTTTGGTTACCTATAATCTCCCTCCTTCTTTATGCATGTCTAAAGAAAATTTAATGTTGTCATTACTTATCCCAGGTCCGAAACAACCAAAATGATATAGATGTATATTTGGAACCACTTATAGAAGATTTAAAAGAATTATTTGTCAACGGAGTTAGTGTGTACGATGCATTCACTAAGACCACATTTACTTTGAGAGCTATCTTGATGTGGACAATAAATGATTTTCCAGCGTATGAAAATTTATCAGGATATTCTACAAAGGGTAAGAAGGCATGTCCCGTTTGTGGTGTTCAGACATGCTCAAAATGGCTGAAAAATGGAAAAAAATTTGCTTACATGTGCCATAGGATTTTTCTTCCACCTAATCATCCTTTGCGGTTGAAAGATCATGGTTTGATGGAACCGAAGAACATCGATTGAGGCCTAAAAAATTAACCGGTTCAGAGGTTCTTCAAGTGGTCAACAATATTGTAAATGTTTGGGGAAAGTCAAAGAGTCAACAACATGAAAATAGAAAGAAGAGAAATAAAGAAATCGATTATAATGATGGTTGATGATCCTACACAGCTTACAAGCGATGGAAAAAGAAATCTATTTTCTTTGAGTTACCATATTGGGAGGTATTTTTTTCCCCTTTTTTTTCCTTTATTTATATTAGTTGTTAAATTTAATATGTATTCTCTTCATAATGCAGATACGACACAATTTAGACGTAATGCACATTGAAAAGAATATTTGTGAGAGTATTATTGGCACTCTATTGAATATAAAGGGGAAAACGAAAGACAATTTGAATTCTCGAAAAGATTTGAAGGTGATGGGCATCAGAAAAAAAATTACATCTCAAAGATAATAAGTTTAGTAGTTCAAAAGGTACTATACCTCCGTACGTACTTTCAAAGAAAGAGAAGCATATATTTTGTGAGAGATTAGCAAATTTGAGATTACCAGATGGCTATAGTTCAAACATTGCAAATCGAGTGTCATTACAAGACCACAAGATTTACGGCACAAGTCCTATGATTGTCATGTCTTAGTACAACAAGTGTTGTCGGTGGCATTGAAAGGACTTTTACCTCAGGGACCGAGGATTGCTATTTTTCGCCTTTGTGCATTTCTTAATCAATTATGTCAAAGGTTTCTTGATAAAAATAAACTAGAGCTTCTTGAAGATGAAATTGCTGAAACTTTGTGCATGTTGGAAAGGTTCTTTCCTCCGTCTTTTTTTGACATTATGGTCCATTTAACTATTCATCTTGGACAAGAAGTGCTGATTGCTGGACCGGTATCTTTCAGATGGATGTACCCTTTTGAAAGGTGAGGATCAATTTTTATGGTATATCTCTATATTAATTATAGCCTAATCTGATTACTTATAAAGCTTAAATTTATTATGTAATCATGATTAGGTATATGAAGGTCCTAAAAGGGATATGTTAAGAATCGTTATAATCCCGAAGGATGCATAGCTGAGAAGTATTTAGTTGATGAGTTGACACATTTTTGTTCTAGATACATAAGACAAGCAGCTGATATAGGGCATCAACATAGGCGCATTGAAGATTTTGAAGATAGAACAATAGTAGAAGGACGGCCACTTGGTCAAGGTAGGACAAAAAAGTCAATGACTTCTTCTATGTTAGAGATTGCCCATCGTTATGTGTTGAAGAATACCGCGAAAGTTGATCTATGGAGAGAGTAAGTTATAATTCTATATTATTTTTTTTAAATTTTAATCCTCATTATTTACACTCTAACTTATCTTTTTTATTGTTCCATAATGCACAAAGAACAGCTTATACGTTTAGATAAACGTTAGCCAAGAATGAATCTCTTTTAGAAAAGCGACATATGAACACGTTTAGTGAATGGCTGGAAATGAAGTAAGAAGTGGCAGTAGTACTCCAATATCAGATATTGTTAGATGGCTTGCATGTAGGCCTAAGAGAGAAGTAAAGTTTTATTCTGGTTATGTTATCAATGGAAATCGATTTCACACAAAGGATGCCGAGAAAAGCACACAAAATTGTGGGGTTTCTATTGAAGCAGAAACAATGTGTCGAGCAAGTGCGAAAGATTCTTCACAAGTAGTAGGAAAAAGTAACTTACTATGTATCATAAAAGATATCATGTTACTGGACTACTACAAATTTAAAATACCTTTATTTGATTGTGATTGGACAAATATAAAAAATGGTATCAAAGTTGAAGATGGGTTTACATTAGTTAACCTCCATCAAGGACAACATCAATTTGAGAGGATCCATTTATTTTTGCATCACAAGCAAAACATGTATTTTATTCAAGAGAGTCGGACACATCGAATTGGTATGTTGTATTGAAAGCACCACAAAGAGGTTTTTATGAGAATGAGACGGATGATGGGAATGAATACATGCCATGCACTCCTTTAGATGTATCACACCTTCACTTTGATATTGATGATGAAGATTGTGTAATACGTGATTATGAGGATCTATCTTATGTATCGGTAATCATACCAAGACCATTTATATACTTATCATATTAATCTTGAGTTATTGTTTGGTAGATGTTTATTTTATGAATCTAATGAATTATATATTATGTTTCTTAACAGACTGAAAGTGAAGACGGTAAGATTGATCAAATTATCTGAGAATAAATATTTGGTCAATAATGGCTAAAAACGTGAAGAAGTAAGTTCCAACTTTTAGTTTTTTAACTTTTAGTTTAACTTACTGTACCTGACACTCTCTAACACATATAGCACATACACACAAACTGCTCACTCTCTAATCCCTACACACAAGACAAGTATACATACACTCTACACAAATGCATATGACAGTCTCACATCACATACAAATACACAACTATCACTTGCATACCCAGCATACACACATTTAGGTGTGTGCATAGAACACACAACCATGCCTTTGTATGCATGCAGCACACTGCTGCAGACCTTCCCCTCCTGTGCACAGGCCTAGCATGGTCTCTCCTGCTGAAGGAAGGAGAAAACCCCCTGCCTATACTCTATAGGGTGCATTAAACCCCCAAAAACCTATGCACAACTCTGCACATAGCAGTTCCATCTGTGCAAATTCCTGTGCAGGAATTTGCCTACACAGGTTGCTATGTTGCCCTGTGCAAAGGTGCACAGGCTGCCACTAGCTCTGTTTGCACCTGTGCAAACCCCAACTCTCTGTACGGCCGTGAAGTGCACATATGCACATTGCACTGGCTTGCACTACCTCCCTAATCCAGGTCATGCCTGGCTGCAGTAGGCCACCTCCCACCTACTGCAGGGAGTGAACTCCCCACATTCCTTTCTTCAAGTACATATATTTCTCCATTATGTTGGTACTTGTGTAGTTTTGTATCTTATACTATTATAAATAGACAAACTAAATACTCTGAAGTCTGAACTTACAATTTGCAACTTGCTACTGTATGTTGATAAGGTAGGGAGAAATAAACCTCGCATCAAATAATCAATATACACAGAGGAACTGATACAAAACAGAGCATATGTGTCAAGTAGATACTGAACAGTAATAAACTGGGACTGAAAAAATAAGCTAGTAGGACTGTTACCTATTTCCTATTTACAAGTATTAAACAGTTAATATTTATTTTCATTATTTTAACTTTTTTGTTTGATGAAGTGCTCAAACAGTGCTCTCCAAGGAGAACCAAAAAACACAAGAAAGCTTCACGAATTGCTGCTATTATTCATGTAGACAAGAAAAGAACCGGTCGTTACCAATGTTGGATGGCGTTTCTAATGAAGATTCTAACTCCCCACCTAAGACATCATCCAATACATTACCAAATGTTTAGTAGAAGAGGTCAATGCAGAAAAACCAAAAGAACGCTAGGGGTAAGGCAAAATGTTTGGCAGTTAGCAAACAAGCTAAGCATGCTCCTCTCCCCCTTGATTTCAACCATAGAGGCCACCCATTAAGGAAAATGCTCCAAAGTTTAGTTCTTCCCTTGGCATGACGACAAGAGAGCTGCTACCAGTTAATATGACTAAATGGAAGGATGTCTCAATTGATTTCAAAGATCAGATTTGGGAACATGTAACGGTAAGTTTGTTAGTATTACTATTGACTTGTTTCTTATATTTTACATGATATTAACAACCAAATTTGGATCATATTTTTGCAGCAAAATTTTGCTATTGATGAGTGCCACAAGGATTATACTTTTAGAAAGCTACTTAAGATTTGGCGAGGAATGGAGATCCAATTTGGTGAAACAAGTGAGGACGCAAGCGGAAGTGGTAGGCCTACAACGTGCTGCTAGCCTCCTCAAACTCTGCAAACATTGAATCTATGGATAAGTGGATGTCTTTTATTAAAGCCAGAACAAGTCATACTTTTTTATATTCTAGTTTTGAGATTTCGTAGTACATACTTCATATGTTTTATTCCCTAACTCTATTTTTTCTTACACTTTTGTATCTTGTTATATCACCACGTTTTTTCCCTAATCTTTTTCATAGGAAAGAACTGAAAAAATTCAAAGAGATGCGAGCAAAACAAGTTGATTTAGTGCATCGTACAGTAGAAAAAGTTTTGCTGTTGTTGAAGACGAGTTGGTAAGAATAATATGTTAGGTTCATTCTTGGTTTAAAATGTGAGATT
>JANAVB010011470.1:0-64915 GCA_029216955.1 Iris pallida
ACAAGAACTCAGAAGATGTGGGAATGAAAGGGTAGCCGAGTAGCTCGAGCAGGTGTTTTTGACTGAAATTATGATATCACGGTACGAAGGAAGTACAGTTCTCTTTGATCAAGTTTCTCCACTTATTTTAATATTTATCTCCAGAAAAAAAATGAAATAGGAGTCCACGTAGCGGTCAGGATTACCAACCCTCGGTGGAAGATCAGTCTTCTGACAGGCCCGCTTAGCCCGAATGCCCCCAGAAGGAATCCAAGTCAAGACCCTTTGCCCGATAGAATCGATACCCTTTCCGACAGACCAAACAAGGGATTCGCGCCTGCCATTCGTACCTATCAACCGAGAAAAATGATTATCATACTGATCTAGTCAAGCCTATGGGGGATGCCTCATGGAAGAGGGATTGGACTAGTCAACTAGTGGGGGATTGGGTCGAGTCTCCGTATCTGCGCAGCTAAGACAAGGAAGGTAAGATAGGCAATTCAGAAATAAGATAAGACAAACAAGTCAATATTACAACTGACAGCTAATAGGAGAGAGAATACAACTGTCAGCAAATCAAATAGATAAGACAGTCCTGTCTTGATAGTTAACTTCTGATTCAAATGTCCGATCTGACTGTGAGAATAGCGAAGTCCGGAATGACAAGCTCAATGCCAGTCCATCCAGAAATGCCAGATGAATCCCGTGAGAGATCTAATCTAGGCAGGAGTGAAAGCCTGATTGCAAAAAAGGGTAAATCGGCCACATTAAGATTACCATCAGGGGAGGTCCGTTTGATATCCAAAAACTGCGTAGCAACAGTCGGACAAGTAGGTAATGTTGGGGCGAACCAAAAAAGTTTGGGTAGAGCCGGATCGAAGTGTTGGCTAGGTAAGCGTCCTGTAGTAAGCTGTGGATTGGGCATATGCCTAGTCTGAAACATGTTCGCATTTGGGGTAGTCCAGCACATATGCTGAATAGGAAAGCAGATAGGTTAGAATCTCGTACAGAAGTACGCTTGTTTATAGGCTATCCAAGAGGAACAAAAGGAGGTTTATTTTATAGTCCTAAGGATCAGAAGGTCATTGTTAGCACCAATGCCCGATTCTTAGAGGAAGACTATGTGATGAACCATAAACCCACAAGTAGACTTGTTCTAGAAGAACTGAGAGGTGAGACATGAAGTGCTTCAGTACCAACAGTACAAGAGGATGAACCATAAATAACTGCACAACATGTCACAAATGTTACACCACAACCGATAGTGCCTCGTCGTAGTGGGAGGGTTGTGATACAACCTGATAGATATATGTTGTTGGGAGAGTCGTCAGACTTCATCCCTGAGGAACAAGATTATGATCCTTGTACCTACAATGAAGCACTCATAGATAAAGATGCAGAGTCTTAGCAAAAACAATGATATCTGAAATATAATCTATGGATTCTAATCAGGTCTAGGAGCTTGTAGAACCACCCATTGGTGTAAAAGCCATTAGATGCATATGGTTCTATAAGAGAAAAAGAGGATCAGACGGTAAGGTTGAAACCTTTAAAGCTCGGCTTGTAGCAAAAGGTTTTACTCAAAGAGAGGGTATCGTTTATGAGGAAACCTATTCTTCAGTACCCATGCTTAAGTCTATTCGGATTCTTTTATCTATTGTAGTTCATCTCGATTATGAGATTTGAAAATGGATGTCAAGACAGCATTCTTTAAGGAAGTCTTAAGGAAGACATCTATATGAAGCAACCAGACGGGTCCATTGAAAAGGGCCAAGAGCAACTTGTTTCTAAGCTCAAGAAGTCCATTTATGGACTTAAGCAAGCTTCCAGATCTTGGAATATATTTTGACATCTTGCTCATTGGAAACAATGTAAAGGTGTTCCTAGTACGTTATGTGGATGACATCTTGCTCATTGGAAACAATGTAAAGGTGTTATCTGATGTAAGGGTATGGTTATCCAAACAGTTTGATATGAAGGACTTGGGAGAAGTAGGTCACATCCTTGGGATCAAAGTTCTGCGAGATCGCAAGAAAAGGATGTTGGGCTTATCCCAAGCTTCCTACATCGATACTGTACTAACTCGTTTTAGTATGCAAAATTCTAAGAAAGGTTTCTTACCTTTTAGACATGGAATTGCTCTATCAAAGGAGCAGTGTCCGAGGACACCTAAAGAGATAGATAACATGAAAGCAGTTCCTTATGCTTCAGCAGTAGGAAGCTTAATGTATGCAATGCTATGTACGAGACCAAACATCTGCTTTGACGTAGGCATGGTCAGCAGATATAAGTCTAACCCAGGACAAGAGTACTGGACTGCCGTAAAGCATATTTTGAAGTACCTGTATATCCTAGATTACCAGGCATATAGTTTAGTTCCCTTGGGTATACAGACTCAGATTTTCAGTCAGATAGGGATTCCAAAATCTACCTCAGGTTATATGTTTACTTTGGGAGGTGGAGCCATTGTGTGGAGGAGTATCAAGCAAAAATGTATTGTTGATTCCACCATGAAAGTCGAGTATGTGACAGCCTCTGAGGCAGCCAAAGAAGCAGTTTGGCTCAGAAACTTTCTGTTGGACTTGGATATGGTACCTAGTCTGCCTAAGTCTATTACACTTTATTGTGATAATAGTGGTGTAGTTGCAAACTCGAAGGAACCACGAGCCCATAAGACAGGTAAACACATTGTGTCATGACCTGCACCCAGTGTAGGGGCACGAGAAGTGGGTACGTCCAGCCTACGCCGCAGTGTCGACGGTAGAACGCTGTTCTAGGTTACTATATAATCAACAACTCACACAATTATATAATATACCTGTCACATCTCAACTCCGAATGGAGGACAGGTATAAGATACGATAATTCTCAATCACAATCTAAGTATAATAAGATGGCACATGAGTCTAACAACTATATATAAAACTCAAAACAACAACAACTTAAATAAACTCCCAAAATCTCAACAATCTCAAAACACCACTTATTACAAAACAAGTTCTAAAAGAGAAACTAAACCATAAACTTGTAATATACTCCAACCTCTACTGGTCCTCTAGGCTAGCTGTGAATCTCCAAGTTACCAGCAATATTTTCAACAGGTCCAGTCAGGACAGGAACGAGCACAAAATCTCAACAGTTCATATCAATACAAGAATATAAAGCATGCAATAGAGTAAAATACATGAAACGCTGAAAGAAAGTATATAGTAAAAGAGAGAAGTGTAATATAAATAGCTATAAGTTGAGAACTATCTGTGACTAGTGATGTAGAGTACAAGATAGACATGTGAACGGCTTGAATTTGTACATGATTACAATAAAGAGTTTGCACACGATTACACTACTTTGGAATTGTTCACATGACTATTTATACTCCCCCGTACCCCAATCAATACACAAGGATCCAGATAAGTTATGTTATTGTACAATATTTCACATGAGGGACCATAAATGGGTGCACATGAAGGTATACATGAGGGCTCTGTGAACATAAGAGTACATGAATCACAAGAGTATACATGAATAGTAAAAGCACAGGAGTACATGACGAAAGTAAAATACACATGACATGATGTACCCGATGCTCCCGAGAGAGATAACATCTCAATTTAAGGATCCATATAGTACCAATCCGTGTTTACAACGTGACAACATCAAGTAAAGTAATCTAGAGCATAAATATAAATCCTAACATGTATGAAACGGTCAAAGAATGTACTCGCTTGATACCCTGAACAGCTGATATGAAAAGATGGCCAACTGGAGTCACAGAGTCCTAGTTAGAGCAACACATGTTATAAAGAGTTCAATTTATATAGTAATTGAAATTATAATGCAATCTACATGAGTCTATATCAATCTAGGTCAAAGTCAACTCTTGGTCAACTCTGGTCAACTAGTCTAGTAAAACTAGGACAACTAGTATAATATGGTCAAACTAGCTAAGGTTTGGTCATATTGGTCAAACTTGTCTAGGTTAGTCAATTCTAGGTTTAAACAAGTCTACGGCCTAAACAATCAAGTATACTAGTACCATTGCTATCTAACAGATAGTCTAAATCAAGGCACATAGCTAAACCACATAGCTAACAAGCCACACAACTTAGTTATATAATATACATTACATATATATCACATATATCCTTACCCATATAGTACAACCCTAACACATACATATAGATATCATATATCAAGTATATACATATCCTCACTATGAACAACAACCTATATCTATATACTCTCATAATATATAGATACTATATAACCCAAAAATATATATACCTATTTATATAACCCTTCCACAATCTAACATCACCTACTCAAACTCAAACACTTAGACACTAACCCACTAACACTAGGATAGCATATCAACCTTGGTCATATTGGCATCCCAAAACCAATACCTTGGTCATAAGGTAAACTAATAATTTACCTTGAAGGTAAATGTAATTCATATTTACCTTAAGATACTAACTTGGTATCATGAGATACCAAGATACCTGTCAAATATCTAATTAATAATGTAATAACATAACTTTAACTAATATCTAACATATGACCTATAGAGACTAACTTGCTAACATACGAATATCTAGAACTAACATAACCTACTAATATATTAATATCTAATATACTAGATATCTAATATCAAATTATCTAACAACATATCAGATATCTAACAAAATACTAACATCTACTATCTAACTAACATTCATACTAACGAATATAAATTACACTAACATATAACAAACTCTAATTTCTAATCCTCTACTAACCAACATCTAACAAACATACTAACATATATAAATTACACTAACATATAACAACTCTAACATATCTAATCCTCTACTAACCAACATCTAACAAACATACTAACATATATTACCTAACAATAATATATATATATATATATATATATAATATATATATATATATTGTATATATATGTGTGTACTATCATACATATACTCGACAACCTATGATACCTACATTCATTGAATATCCATACTACATTGGTTCATAGGTTACACAAAATGCCTATATTGTATAGTCACTCTTCTACTTAAAATCAATACTGTACCAATTGGACATTCACTAAATTTTAGGATTAAAGTATATCGTAGCCCTTCGTGTTAGCTTTCCGAAAGTTCAAACGGATTGCACTTTTGTGTCCGGAAGCTCCCGGAATCGCTAAAACACCGAAACGCGTTTGTCTTTAGGACAGCTGATACTCAAATAGTTTTACATAAAGGTGTAGAATGATTTTTGCTTATTAAAATATATATTTGGAAAGCTAACTTCAATACGGTTCTTTAAAAAAAACGATGATTAATTGGAGTTTTGAGCTAAAAGTTATGACATTTCTAAGTTGCTATAGTTACTAAAAATATGGGAATATTATGACGAATTTGGGTTGTTGTGGACAAACGAAACACATGTAGGCCAAGATACTTGGATACCAACATAGGTATCTAAATGAAACTCATTCTAACCATCCTAACTAAGATCAATCCACTCTCTAACCAATCTAAAACTGAATTTAAAACACAATTAATCCTATTAGGCAATAAATCAAACACATGGGGTGTCCAAATTTGGGATCTATCAATTAGAACACAAAACACATATCTAAAATCCTCAAGAGAGCTCCAAATGGCCTCAAACTTGAATCTAAAGGGGGTACATGCATGGAAGTGGATCTTATGGATTCAAAACTAACTAATATGCATAGAAAATTAATTTAGAGGGTTGATTTTACCTATTGGGAGTGGAATCCCAATGATACTCTCAAGGACACGGCTCTGACACGAAGATCTTCCAAAAAGGACACTCCTCCTTACACTTTGTTCCAAATATTTGCTATCACCCTCCCTTGGTAGTATGAGAAGGGTGGATGGATGTTTTGGTGGAAAGATGTAAGGATTTGGAGATCAAATCAAAGAGGGAAGCTCTTAATTTGGGGAAGAACACTTTGCGAAGGAAAAGAGGCAAGATGGAAAGAAATGAAAGGAAGGGAGGCTAACCTGCCTATAGTGGCTGCAAAAACCCTATTTGGACCTTGGGGGAAAGACCAATAAGGCCTCAACTAGTCCTTTTGGTTAATTTTAAGTTAGGTTCAAGTTTGGGATCAAAAGGGTTAAATTTAAGTCTCTAACTTAACCAATCTAATAAGTGGGATTAATCTAAACTTACAAACTTAATTAGTAGGATTTGTGGGCCATGACTAACTAATCTTGGGATTCCGTCTACAGTCTAAGCTACCCGGGTCACTAACACAAGTCGGAACTAAACGAAACTCAAACCCGACTAAACAAATCCCGTAAAATTAATATTAAAATATAAAAATTCCCAAAATATTAAAATATAAAAAATGACCAAAATTATAATACACCAATTTAAATATTATTAAAACAATCTAAAATTCACCAATTAATCAAAATCTTAAATAATTCAAAGTCACAAAATGACCAAAATACCCTTAGCCTAAAAAGTTGTAAATAGTCATTCTAATCACATGGTTAGGTTCCCAAGGTCATGGTTAGTCTCTAGGCTCAACAGTTCTAGGGTTCACTAGCTAACACATCAAAATTATAATTCATCAATTTTAAATAGTCATCAATTAATTAAAAATCCCCATAAATCATAAATCCTATTAAATAATAAACTTTTACAAAGTTTAAAATTATCCTCGTTTTAGAAAAGTGGGTGTTACAAGTCTACCCTCCTTAGAAGAATTTTGTCCTCGAAATTAAGAGTGGTCGTACTCGTTCTAGGTTAAACCCCCAACAATCAAGGTCGAAGCTTCTACTTAGCAGTACATAAGGTCAACAAGTAAAATATGGATAGTAGGCTTAAAATGGGTCATATCCCAAATTTGGGTCGGCAGGTTTGGGTCGTAAAGGTGTCCTCAATTTGAGTCGGAAATAAAAGCGATTCCGTAGGGTAAATCAAGATGGGGTCTTGTGTCAGGAAAGTCGTGATAATGATGAAGAACAAGATGGCGTGTTCGCGTAGGACACGAAGGTCATGGGTGTAGGGTGTCATGTATAGGTTATGCATATGAAGTTGGTTTTGAGAAAACAACTAACCTTGTGCTCCTAAATTAAAAGTCATAGCAATGTGCATATGATAATCATAATTAAAGTGGAAATGGTCAAATAGCCTAAATTGGACCGAAAGCTATGATACAAAAGTAGTACAAGGGAACAAGTTTGAGTAGGACATAATATATCAAAGTGAAGATAATCTTGTCTACTACAAACTCATGAAGGAAGTTTTCAAAGTTTTACATCTCTGACATTCGAGAAATCAAAGTCACAGAAAGAAAATTCGTCTACCTAGAATACTCTCTCTAGGGTTCCCATCTACCCATTCTAGTCATACTATAGCACAAAGCAATCACAAGGAATCAAAACATACAAGCAATGTGGGGTGTATCAATTATATCAAAAGACATGCTAAGGTCTAGGCTGGAAATCTGGGTACTTCTGAGGCTCTAGGTGGAACTGGATACTGCTACCTCAAGATCTCAGCCTGAACTCTCTGTTTCGCTAACACTCCCAGAGAAGTCCAATCGCTACATCAGGAAACAACCCTCCCGAAATATGGTATGGTACCACTATAGAGGCAGAGAAAGACTCTCAGTCTCAGGCGAAGCTACAGCTACACTCAAGGACAGGCTCTGGTCATGGGTGCTCTACTGGAAAGGATAAGAAAAATAAATTATCAAGGCTGTAAGGCAGACTAACATCCGATATGAAAACTGATAGGTATTCTAAATAATAGAGGAATCATCTACAATGGTTTACTATTCTAATACCAATCCTAACTATCATCTCTAGGGTACAGACACTCCACAAGTCATCATATCATTACACTATGAAATAACTACATATGAATAAGCTCTACAAAAACTAAAATAGCCCTATTCTTAAGTTATTTGATGATGGAATACAATTTTATAACAACAGAAGGGTACGATAGAGAAGATATGTTTAAAAACCTTCTCAAGGTACAATCTGATAATCATATGCGTCTGTCCAAAATCATGTTACTCAGAATTATCGCCATGCCAGTAAGCAAGGCTGCGATAAACGATAGATTCCATAACTGGGGTATGAACCTCTATAATCATGTCGTCTAGAATTCTCGCTATGCCGACTAGTATAGCTGCGAGAAATTCCAAATCTCATAACCAAGATATGTACATCCGAAGTCAGGTCTCTATGTTTCCGCCATGTCGGCTAATATGGCTGCGATAAACTCGAGGTTCCATAATCAAGTTGACATTTTACTATCCTATCCCTATTGTTTCCGTCAACATATGTTATCATAAAATATCGTAACTCAGGCCATAAAATTCATCTCGATAGGAAAATCAAAATGAACAACGATCCATCAAAAATCAAATTCAATAATAAAGAGTAAGGGTGAACAAAATAAAGGAAGAAATTTCAAATTGAAGTTTAAATAAGATTCTCAAGGGTCGTCCCAGGAATCACTCAAAGATTTCTAACTTTGATTGAGTATCCTCTCATTCTAACACCTTACTTCCTATATTTTATCGCAGGCTCGTAGCAGTACAACTAAGTCGTTGCTACTACGATGTCATAATAATGTGACTTGCAGCCTACATGGGCCACCACTAAAAATGTGTCATAACCCGCATCAAGTGTAGGGGCACGAGAAATAGGTACATCCTGCCTACGCTACAGTGTCGGCAGTAGAATGCTGTTCTAGGTCACTATCTAATCAACAACTCACACAATTATATAATGTACCTGTCACAATCTCAACTCCGAATGGAGGACAGGTATAAAATACGATAATACTCAATCACAATCTATGCACGATAAGATGACATAGGAGTCTAACAACTATATATAAAACTCAAAACAACAACTTAAATAAACTCCCAAAATCTCAACAATCTCAAAACACCACTTATTACAAAACAAGTTCTAAAAGAGAAACTAAACCATAAACTAGTAATCTACTCCAAGCTCTACTGGTCCTCTAGGCTAGCTGTGAATCTCCAGGTTACCTGTAGTATTTTAACAGGTCCAGTCAGGACAGAAACGAGCACAAAATCTCAACCGTTCATATCAAGACAGGAATATAAAGCATATAATAGACTAAAACACGTGAAATGTTAAAAGAAAGCATATGTAAGAAAAGAGAGAGAACTGTAATATAAATAGCTACTATAAGTAGAGAACTATCAGTGACTAGTGATGTCGAGTACAACATAGACATGTGAACGGCTTAAATTTGCACATAATTATACTAAAGAGTTTGCACATGATTACACTGCTTTAGAATTGTTCACATGACCATTTATACTCCCCCGTACCCCAATCAATACATAAGGATCCAGACAAGTTATGTTATTGTACAATATTTACATGAGGGCCCATAAATGGGTGCATATGAAGGTATACATGAGGGCTCTGTAAACATGAGAGTACATGAATCACAATAGCATACATGAATAGTGAAAGCACAGGAGTACACGATGAAAGTGAAATGCACATGACATGATGTACACGATGCTCCCGAGGGGAATAACATCTCAATGTAAGGATCCATATAGTACCAATCCGTGTTAACAACGTGACAGCATCAAGTAAAGTAATCTAGAGCATAAATATAAATCCTAACAAGTATGAAACGGTCGAAGAATGTGCTCGCCTGACACACTAAACAGCTGATATGAAAAGATGGCCAACTGAAGTCACAGAGTCCTAGTTAGAGCAACACAGTTTATAAAGAGTTCAATTTATATGGTAATTAAATTATGATGCAATCTACATGAGTCTAAGTCAATTTAGGTCAATGTCAACTCTTGGTCAACTCTGGTCAACTAGTCTAGTCAAACTAGGACAACTAGTCTAATGTGGTCCAACTAGCTAAGGTTTGGTCAACATTGGTCAAACTAGTCTAGGTTGGTCAATTCTAGGTCTAAACAAGTCTAAGGCCTAAACAATCCAGTATACTAGTACCATTGCTATCTAACACATAGCCTAAATCAAAGTACATAGCTAAACCACATAGCTAACAAGCCTTACAAACTTAGTTATATAATATACGTTACATATATATCACATATATCCTTACCCATATAGTACCACCCTAACACATACATATAGATATCATATATCAAGCATATACATATCCTCACTATGAACCATAACCTATATCTATATACTCTCATAATACATATCCTTCCACATTCTAACATCAACTACTCAAACTCAAATACTTAGACACTAACCCACTAACACTAGGATACCATATCAACCTTGGTCATATTGGCATCCCAAAACCAATACCTTGGTCATAAGGTAAACTAATTATTTCTTGAAGGTAAAGATAATTCATATTTACCTTAAGATATTATCTTGGTATCAGAGATACCAAGATACCTCTCAAATATCTAATAAACTAACAATCTAATGTACTAACATAACATCTTAACTAATATCTAACATATGACCGATAGAGACTAACTTGCTAATACCAATATCTAGAACTAACATAACCTACTAATATATTAATAACTAATATACTAGATATCTAACATCAAACTATCTAACAACATATCAGATATCTAATAAAATACTAACATCTACTATCTAACTAACATTCATACCAACAAATATAACTTACACTAACATGTAATAAACTCTAATATATCTAACCCTCTACTAACCAACATCTAACAAACATACTAACATATAATTTACACTAACATATAACAACTCTAACATATCTAATCCTCTACTAATCAACATCTAACAAACTAACATAATTACCTAACAATAATATATATATATATATATATATATATGTACTATATCATACATATACTCGACAACATATGATACCTACATTCATTTAATATCCATACTACATAGGCTCATAGGTTACACAAAATGCCTATATCGTATCGTCACTCTTCTACTTAAAATCAATAATATACCAATTAGACATTCACAAAATTCTAGAATTAAAGTATGTCGTAGCCCTTCGTGTTAGCTTTCCGAAACTTCAAACGGGTCTCATTTTCGTGTCCGAAAGCTCCTGAAATCGCGAAAACACCAAAATGCATTTGTCTTTTGGAAAGCTGACACTCAAATAGTTTTACAAAAAGTTGTAGAACAATTTTGGCTTATAAAAATATATTTGGAAAGATAACTTCGATACGGTTCTTTTAAAAATGGGAGATTAATCAAATTTCTGAGCTAAAAGTTATGGCATTTCTAAGTTGCTTTGGTTACTAAAAACGTGGATAAATATTATAACGAATTTGGGTTGTTTTGGACAAAAGAAACACATATAGGCCAAGATACTTGGATACCAATATAGGTATCCAAATGAAACTCATTCTAACCATCCTAAGCAAGATCAATCCACTCTCTAACCATTCTAAAACTGAATTTAAAACGTAATTAATTATATTAGGCAATAACTCAAACACATAGGGTGTCTAAATTTGGGATCTATCAAGTAGGACACAAAATACATATCTAAAATCCTCAAAAGAGCTCCAAATGGCCTCAAACTTGAATCTAAAGGGGGTACATGCATGGAGGTGGGTCCTATGGATTCAAAACTAACTAATATGCATAGAAAATTAATTTATAGGGTTGGTTTTACCTATTAGAAGTGGAATCCTAATGATACTCTTAAGGACACGGCTCTGACACGAAGACCTTCCAAAAAGGACACTTCTCCTTGTACTTTGCTCCAAATCTTTGCTAGCACCCTCCCTTGGTAGTATGAGAAGGTTGGATGAAAGTTTTGGTAGAGGGATGTAGGGATTTGGAGACCAAATCAAAGAGGGAAGCTATCAATTTAGGAAAGAACACTTTGGGAAGGAAAAGAGGCAAGATGGAATGAAATGAAAGGAAGGAAGGCTAACATACCGACAGTGGCAGCCATTAAACCCTATTTGGGCCTTGGAGGAAAGCCCAATAAGGTCTCAACTAGTCCTTTTGGTTAATTTTAAGTTAGGTTCAAGTTTAGGATCAAAAGGGTTAAATTTGAGCCTCTAACTTAACCAATCTAACAAGCGGGATTAGTCTAAACTTACTAACGTAATTAGTGGGGTTTGTGGGCTGTGACTAACTAATCTTGGGATCTCGTCTACAGTCTAAGCTACCCGGGTCACTAACACAAGTCGGAACGAAACGAAAATCAAATCCGACTAAACAAATTCCGTAAAATCAATATTAAAATATAAAAATTCCCAAAATATTAAAATATGAAAATGAAGAAAATCATAATACATCAATTTAAATATTATTGAAATAATCTAAAATTTACCAATTAATCAAAATCTTTAATAGTTTAAAAGTCACAAAATGACCAAAATATCCTTAGCCTAAAAAGTTATAAATAGTCATTCTAATCATATGGTTAGGTCCCCATGGTAAAGGTTAGTCTCTAGGCTCAACAGTTCTAGGGTTCACTAGCTAACACATCAAAATTATAATTCACCAATTTTAAATAGTATTCAATTAATTAAAAACTCACAAAAATTATAAATCCTATTATTAAATAATAAACTTTTACAAAAGTTTAAAATTACCCTCATTTTAGAAAAGTGGGTGTTACACATTGAACGCAAGTACCACCTTATACTAGATTTCGTAAAGAAAGGAAAAGTTGTTGTGATCAAGGCAGCATCAACCGACAACATAACTGATCCCTTTACAAAGAGTTTACCAGCTAAGACTTTTGATAGTCATGTTGGGGAATGGGAGTCAGATGTGTAGCAGCATGGCTTTAAGTATAAGTGGGAGATTTGCAAAGTATACTGAAAAATAATGCTTTGAGTATAAGTGGAAGATTGTTAGGGTTATACTAAAAGCATCACTTTTGTAGTAACCTTATTTCCTTAAATTTTGAATAAAAATCATATGGACAAATGTTTGCATACTGTATTTATTGCAAGCGTTAATACAAATGTCTGATATTCTATATTATAGATAATATGGTGTGTGGTGTCACACAAAAGATCTTATTATCAGTTTCCTATAGATTATATAAATAGTTTACAACCTAGATGGACTTGGACAATCTGTTGAAAAGGTTGTAGTGTAATCTGGTATTAGTCTATCTTGAATATAGGTTTACACTAGTACACTTTGTGTGTATTGAACAGGACCCCTTGAGGTAGTTTTCTTTGTACTGACTACATAAATGAACAAATATCTATGTTATTATGGATGCTTGTGCTCTTAATCCGGATATAACATATGTATATGCAGTGTGTATTACATTGACTCATGAAAGAGTGAGATTCATTATGGGTTAACAACCTCTATGAATTGGGTAATAACATTGTATGTATTATGGGTTGTTGATTATAAATGGAATCCATGTCCCGATACACCGGATTGATGATGTGCCCTAAAGAGCTCATAAGGATTGTCATATAAACCTTGCAGGTGGATTATATCCGACATGACAAATAAAGTTTAGCGGTACTACTTAAGGATAAAAGATGTCGAATCAATATAGTTGTTAGTACCTTAATTTGATCTACGGACATTCGATATCTTAACATGGGGAGCCAAACGATCATATAATAAAAGGAGCCCACAAACATAATTTGGGATTAGGGAGGTAGTGCAACAATAGCTCATTAGAGGACCGAACTATTATTAATGGGCCTAGATTGTGTGTTCGGGCTGAACACGGGATATCCAGATCCGTTAGGAGGCCTAACCCTAATTTCTTCTTATGGTCTCTATCGTAGCCTATATATATCCTCTATTCTCTGGCCGCCAAATGATAGATCAGAAATCTGAAGCTTTCTCTAAATTCGTAATTCACGTAAGGAGAGAAGAGAGGGCTGCCAAGGAGAAAAAAAGGTTGGAAGATCGTCGCCCACACGACGTCAAGCTCGAGGAAGGAATACGTAGAAGATCTTGGGGTCGTCCGCTCGAGATTGCCATGAACTACTTGTCTTCTTCCCCCGCAGGTATAATTCATGAACCTTAGTTTCCGCCTATGAAGGGTTAGAACACGTATTAAATCTGTTTAACTTTATATCGATCAATATAAACACCGAAGTAAGGGTCCTAGGAATCCACAATTCCATCAACCTCTGCGTTGTTCTCTTCCCACAGAATCTTTTCTTACCATATTCGTATAACCTCTGAGTAAGTGAATTCTATCGTAAATTTCGTATTTACCATGTTCATATTTCCTCTGGGTAAATTGCCTACAAACACCGCCAATAAAATTTCATAGCAGATAGACGAGCAAAGAAGCAAAAGACTTGTATTTCTTTCATATGGAAAAAGGCGTTGCTACATCAAAATAAGAAAGCCTCTCTAAGGAGGGGGACAAAAGGGAAATAACAGAGCGGTTGGCTAAGAAGGCCGGCGAGTCAACTCACTAATCCGATTTTACAAGAAGGCTATCCTGGGTCCAACGGATTCTCTGACTCGACGCTCTACCTCTTGAAGTCTGGCTGCCTCATTCCTGAGCTGAGACATGTCTTGATACGAAATCTTTAGCTCTGCCTACCGAGCACTAGCATCTTCCTTCTCTTGGGCCAAAACCTCAGACCGCTAGCAAAGGGACCTTTACAGGTCCCTCGACTTCTTTAGCTCACTCTCCACGGTTGCCAACGTCTCTTTCAAGTCGCGAATATGTTCTCGAAGGTCTTCACATTGTTCCTCCAAGGTTGCTTGGCGGAAGACTTAGACTTATTCTGCAGTGACCACTTTCCCCACTTCCACCTCGATCTCGGCGATCCTATGAGCTATAGCTTCTCGCTCCAACTCATGATGGAAGAGTTTGACAGCTATTTTTTCTAGCTCCGTGTTCGCTATGGCCGAGAAGTTACGATCAAGACCTTGAAGATCCAGGGTAGCAGGTTCTAATTCTACCATAGAGGCCTCTAGGGCATCATCTTTCACCTTATACCCCGGATATTCGTGTAATGCCACCAACTAGGTCCTTACTGTAGACTGAGCTAGCACAAACTTTTTGTTTTACTTCAATGCAACCTCTACACTATACTTGAAAGCATTATAAATTGTGCCGAGGATTAGGTTGGCAAAATAGTCATTATCTGCCATGGTCATTGGGGTCATCGGAGGTGCCCCGGTAAATGGCTCTGGAACAGCAGTGACGGAAGTAACAATTGTCGTAGTCACTATAACAAAGGATGTTGCCATGTGGGAACAGCCATCATCGAGGCAAAGCCTACCAGTGGAACGACAATACAAGATATAGATGTTGTTTGATCCCGCTCAGGAACCACTATTTCAGATGTAGCCCCGTGTGTGGCTCCCCATGGAACATATGTTGGGTCAGAAACTCCCAAAGGAGAAAGTCCCACCAGCTCAGAGCCAACCTCCATGCCTCCAATGGGCGAAGGTGCTCCGACTACTTCAGCAGCTGACTTATCAGCCTGGTCTTTAATGGTCTCTTTCAGCCAACTATCAACAGATCATCTAGCCGACTCGCCAGTTTTGATGTCACGGCCTCCGCGACCCGCTCAACACCTGATCGGTCGATATTTCAATGGCCATACCAGCCAATTTTTTAATGGCTTCCTTGGCCGGAGTTTCAATAGCCACACCGGTCAACTCTTCAACGGTCTACTCGGCTGCCGATTCAATGACCGCATCGGCCAACTTTTTAATGGCCTCCTCGGCTGTCGTCACAAGGTCCTCTTGGGCCAGCTTTTCGATGGCCATCTCGACCACCATTACAAGGGCCACTTGGGCCAACACTTCAACAGCTTTCTAGGCCGGAGTTTCGAGGGCCTCTGGGCCAACTCTTCAACGGCCTCATCGGCCGAGTTTCAAGGGCCTCTTGGGCCAACTCTTCAACGACCTCCTCGGCCGACATTTCAAGGGCCTCTTGGCCCACCTCTTCAACAGCCTCCCTGGCTGACTCTTGTGTCGGGTCCCGACATCGTCCTAGGATAATTCATCAGTTACCTCACCCTCCTTATCACCCAAATCTTCTATGGCCTCATCAGCCACTTCATCTATACGGAGAAGAGGTTTGGTACAGGCATCTTGGATAGTATATGTGTAGTCCTCAGTCATTTTACCCATCTCATACGGGTTCTTGGGACACGCTTTCGGCCGACGCAAGACCGACATTGGGTATCACGACAGGCTCACTCGCAGTCTTTTCTGTAAGCGTCCCTCCCTGATATGCTGCCATCAACTCTAAAAAATCTTGAGATTCGTAATCGAAAGGGGGCCGAGAAGCCTCCTTAGACTCGATAGCCTCAGCAATATCATCGGCAGAATCCCCCCCGGAGGGTAGTCTTCTCTACTCCCCTGGACGAAGGGCCCTCAGCTAGTACATGAGTCACAACCCTGATCTCCGAATGTACCCAAGGGGGCGCTCTAGCAGCGGGTTCCTCGAAAAGCTCCCCGAAGACTTTAAACTCACGATTGGTCGTATTCTTTCGCGACCATCTCAACTTCTTCTTCGTCGGCTACATAAACAAAGCAGCAATAAGCAGAGTGTTAAAATTTATAAATTAAAGAACATGTACCACACATCTGTAATGGGGATCCAGTGGACGGGCACTGCCAAAATTTATCGATTTAGCGACGACCAGATCCGTCGCAAGTCCGACGGGAATTTCTTCAATCAGCTCATCGCTAATAACTGTCCGTCGCTACGTAGTCGTCAAGCGACGGACTAGCGACGGCATGTCGACTTCACAATACGAAGCATTAGCGACAACTTTCTGACGGACTGTCGTCCATTTCAAGTATTAAATACTGAACTCTTTAGACGATAGCGACGTAAAGTTCCGTCGGAAAACCGTCGTAATAGCGTATCAGAGTGTATCGATCTGTCGCTAATCTGTCGATCGCCGTCGATAACAAAGGACGGATTAGCGACGGTTTGCTGACGGAAAATCTGTCGATCAGGTTCTGGAAATGGTAGGCATTTCCAGCACCATGGCGACGGATGAGTAGTCGCTATTCCGTCGATAACTGTCGCTAACAAAGACGGTTTAGTGACGGAATACGGACGGATTATCCATCGACCATGTTCTGGAAATTCTTGGTATTTCCAGAACAAGGGCGACGGAAAGGTCGTCGCTATTCCGTCAAACTATATACCGTCAGAACTTTGCCGACGGATATTCCGTCGACCACCCGTCGCTACCTGGAAACATTTTCAAATCTCCAGTTAGCGACGGATTTGCCGTCGAACAGTAGTCGAAAACTGGTAATATCCGTCGCGCAACGGTCACTAGTCCGTCGCTAACTGAGAATATTTTAAAAAAAAATTACAGCGCTTTCCCTGTTCGCAAAAATATACGTAAACCAAACGAATATATAATGCACACCAATTATCCAACAATCACATAGACCAAATATAATGCACACCAATTATCCAAGAATCACATAGACCAAATATGCACATACGAATTTAATGCACACCAATTATCCAAGAATCATATAGACCAAACCAAATTAATATAAAATATACATCATTATTTGAAGAGTAACCTAATATCCGTCGTTATAATCCAATCATAGCACAAATATTCCAAAATTCCCACAAATATTCTAAAATTCCAACAAATATTCCAAAATTTCCACAAATATCTAAAACACATAGGAAAATCGACTTTGGCCTCAACAAAGACCGTAAGTCAGACGATGAATCCTCATAGCCAGGGATCATAGTTATGTTGAGGCATGTACCATTCTATCAGCCACTTTGTATACGAAGCTCAATCTGGTTGAGGTCTTCTGTAGGGACAGGAGGGTCGGTCCCGATGCTACTACTCTCTGACGGTGGCTTCTCCTTAACTTCAAGCTTGGGAGCAATCTCTTTTCTGATGGTCATCGGTTCTTCCTTGACCTCGACCTTTGGTAACACCTCCTCCTTAACAGTCACCGGCTCTTGTTTGACGACGGGAACTTCCTCCGTGTCGACCTCCAAGGGTTTCTTGCCTCGACCCCTTCCTCGACTAGCAGTACCACCTCGACGAGTCCTAGGAGCCATCTTTCTGACAACATAAATTTTCATACAGGGTAAAGAAATTTACTCATATTAAAAGTTGTGACGTTGGTTTTTTTGCGTTCATCATCATTAGAGGAACGAATGGCTCAGAATGGCTTAATTGCCAAGCATGGGAACGAATGGCTCAGAACACAACCCAAGATTCATTCTAGCATACATTAGTGTGAATCATCTATGTTCTGTATATATGGTGTAGTATATTTCTTATCGTATCTAGTATCTGAAGAACGTAACAGAATCAAGATGAACTCACATAATGTAATACTAAGACATTATCTACTACTATATAAGATATAGTGATAGGTTGTCGTATCATCATTGCCGAGGGATGAGGGTCGGAGGACAGTCAACTTTATCTACGGATACATAGTTTTTGCCTTGCCAGTCGAATGGCTTAATTGCCAAGTATGGGAACGAATGGCTCAGAACACAACCCAAAATTCATTCTAGTATACATTAGTGTGAATCATCTATGTTCTGTACATATGGTGTAGTATATGTTCTTATCGTATCTAGTATCTGAAGGATATAATAGAATCAAGATGAACTCACATAATGTAATACTAAGACATCATCTACTACTATATAAGATATAGTGATAGGTTGTCGTATCATCATTGCCGAGGGATGAGGGTCGGTGGACAAATACCGCTCGAGTGAGCCAAAGGCATGCAGCCACTTCTCTCCCTCCATTCACCCTCTCCCTCTCTCACGCTATCAACGTCACAATTTTTCCACCTCAAGTTCTGATCAAGCATTTTCCTTCTCCTCTCCTCCACCATGGCTCTGAACCCATCTGGTCCTCCCTACTTCCCTTCTTCTTATTTGACTCTCTCAGCCACATATGATATCCAGCTCAAGTGTAGAGTCGGGAGAAGAAGTGGGCAGGAAGAGGAGGGGGAAGCGGCACAGCCGGCGGCATGACCCGGAGGAAGTACAGAGGTTTTTTTCAACATACGTAGGAGACCTATAAGGATATATCTTTTCACAACATATCACCTTGTCAAAGACCCTTAATGTGACAACCATGTTAACGCAGTGTCGGAAGACTAACACGTCATAATTTTCTAAGCCGTGTGTTTTGACATAATCCTCCAAACTCTTTCCTGCTATGTAATAATGCAAGATAGTACATAGGAGGAAAGAGTTGGAAGGATTATGTCAAACACACGGCTTAAAAAATTATGACATGTTAGTCTTCCGACACCGCGGTAACATGATATTCACATGAAGGGTCTTTGACAAGGTGACATGTTGTGAAAAGATATATCCTTATAGTTCTCCTACGGATGTTGAAGAAAACCTCTGTACTTCCTCCGGGTCATGCCGTCGGCTGTGCTGCTTCCCCCTCCTCTTCCTGCCCACTTCTTCTCCCCCGACTCTACACTTGAGGTGGATATCATATGTGGCTGAGAGAGTCAAATAAGAAGAAGGGAAGTAGGGATGAGCAATGGGTTCAGAGCCATGGTGGAGGAGAGGAGAAGGAAGATGCTTGATCAGGATGGCTCAGAACACAACCCAAGATTCATTCTAGCATACATTAGTGTGAATCATCTATGTTTTGTATATATATGGTGTAGTATATGTTCTTATCGTATCTAGTATCTGAAAAACGTAACAGAATCAAGATGAACTCATATAATGTAATACTAAGACATCATCTACTACTATATAAGATATAGTGATAGATTGTCGTCATCATTGCCGAGGGATGAGGGTCGGAGGATAGTCAACTTTATCTACGGCTACATAGTTTCTGCCTCGCCAGTCGAATGGCTGCAGGGACTATGTCCTGATCACCATGTCGTAACGTAGGCTAATGCAAATGGAGCTGGAAATATCCGTCGCTAACCGGTCACTAGTCCGTCGATAACTGAGAATTTTTTAAAAAAAAATTGCAGCACTTTCTCTGTTCACAAAAATATGCATAAACCAAACCAATATAATGCACACCAATTATCCAACAATCACATAGACCAATATATAATGACACCAATTATCCAAGAATCACATAGACCAAATATGCACATACGAATTTAATGTACACCAATTTGAAGAACAGTTTGGCAACTCTAGAGGGGGTGAATAGAGTTTATATAGAAAATAGCCAATTAAAAATAACTCTTTCACCAACAATAAAAAATCAGAGTAAAGTGCGGAAAATAAATGAAGAGCAGAAGAGCATACGCAAACACAACGATTTTAACCTGGTTTCCCTCGTGGAGGACTAGTCCAGGCCTGAGAACTCTAGCTCAGGATTAAATCCACTATTTGTGAAATAGTAGCTTACAACCCGTGCCTTTTCTTCAGAAGAGCACGTCAACTTCTAACAGAGGATCGCAGTGGCGATTTGCTTGGAATTGTCCAAGCGACTTCTTCACTCTTGCACAAGAATCCTAACTGAGAGATGCTGAGCACTCGAGACTTAGGAGGCTTGTGGCTAGTAGATAGGAAGGGTATGGCTTATTGAGCTTGTAGGAGAGAAGAGAAGAGATTGAGTGAATTGAAATGAGAGAATTCATGCCCTATTTATAGTATTTTTAGAGGCAGAATTCGGCCAGAACTCGGGTAGGAAAATTCAAAAATTTGGCCGTTGGACAGCTAGCAACCAGCTAACCCTAAAATTAGGGTTCCTGATTTTTAGGGGACAGAGTTCGGCCCGAACTATGTGTGGAGGCAGAGTTCGGCCCGAACTCTGTCTCCAGAGCACAGAGTGGTTCTAAGTGGGACTTGTGGGCAATTTTTGTTTTGGTGGAGCTTGGGATTTTGGGTAGGCTTATAGACTAAGTTCCAAGAGCTCCGCATAACTCAGAGTACATACTTCTAGACTCAATAAAATGTAAAAGTACAGACTCGAAAATACACTGAGAGTCGGAAACTGAGCTGTTGTCTGTCCTGAACTGAATGCAGACGTCGTGTGTCGTATTGAATTTATACAGATATTATTAGTCAATGTAGTCAATATTGGTTGACTGTGACTTTGTGTCAACAATCTCCCCCATTTATAATTGACAAAATAATAAATGTATATTTCAATATTCATACCTGGACACAGTTGGTTAAAACACAGCTCCCCCATAAATAATGCCGAGCAAGAATAAGATAGCTCCCCCGTAATCAGTGAATGGTGCCGAGCTAGAATCAATAGCTCTCCCCCGTAAAATCAGTGAACGGTGCCGAGCTAGAATCAATAGCTCTCCCCCGTAAATAATGCATAGAACCTGTGACCTGATAAAAATTTTCCCAAAAGCAAACACAAGCACAGACAGATATACATTTGAAATATATATATTTCTCCCCTTTTGGCAGTTAGCAATAAAGGATCATATAGACTGTATAAGGATAGCAGTATAGACAATGAAAATTAATCCAACCACACCAAGTAGAGAAGAAACAGTATAATACTAATAAAACAAGTCACTGACATAAAGTAAAACTACGAAAAATAGCATAAAATGTTATCCACCAACCAGAATGACAAGCACATCATCAGGGTGTGAAGACAGAAATCCAGTACATAAATCCATAACAAACTGAAATAACTAGAATCAAAAGGCAACTAAGACCATCAGCAGTGGCAACAGCATATCAAGCCAATCTCCATCATGGAGCACGAAAAGGTCCTGGAACATCTGAAGGACCAGGGAATGAGCAACGAGGGTCCACAAAGCATCATCGGATCCATATACCTCATGACCCACGGATCGTCTATACGATGACCCGCGCGATCTGGATCCCGCTCAATAGGCACATGTAGATCAGGATGACGAGCAAGTGAATACCGCATATCATACAGAGAGTTTCCAAGGGCACTGATCTGCAAGGTGGTACGGTAATCCTGCTGCGTCCAGCGATCATCCTCAACGGCAAAACGATCGCGAAGCATAGTCTGAAGAGAATCCAGGTTGGCAGGAGGAGGAGGTGCAGCCTGACCGAGTGGAGGGGCGTCAGGCTCCTCATCAGCAGAATGCTCAGATGACTCAGAAGCAGCGACAGGCTGAAGGCATCGTGCCTTGGATAGAAAGACAGGTGCAGGCATGAACGGACAAGCATCAAGTGGTATATGAAAAGCACGAAAGATCAAAGGAAGATACAGAGGATAAACCAAAGCTCGTGGTTTCCTCCTACAGCGAATCATCCAGTCCATCATGGTACGTAGAAGATTAAAAGGAATTCCAAAATAAAGATGATAAAGAGCAGATATTTCAAGATAAGTGAGGTCATCATGGGAACCTGTTTTGGGTAGAATGGTGTTAGAAATAATCCAATGAAGGTCAGAAAAATATGGGTTGAGATATTTAGCCGTGAGCTTGCGAGGACGTGTGTATGGAGTACACAAATCGTCCTTGAAGCTCTCAAGGAAAATTCCGTCGGGAAAACGGAACGAGCGAGCGTCAACTAGCTTTTCCCAAGAATTGGGCTCTTGAAGATCAAGATATTCGGCTAAGTCAAAGTCATCAAAAGATATATTGATACCTGCAACTCGTGAATAAATATGAAGGTCATCAAAGGTTAAGTTGCAGTAGAACATTTGAACGACATGACGATAGATAGCAGAAGTTGTAGTAACTAGTTCATCAAGATAGAGGTCATGGAATAAAGAATCAATTGAGAGAATATGGAAAAATTAATAGGATGTCCTGTGAATACCTGACGATTCCGAAAGTCACTAAACCAGTTGTTTGATGCATCTAGTGAGACAAAAGTCTGTTGTCATAGGTGGAAGGATTTTGAGGACGAGGTGGATTGAACAAAGGATGGGATGGTTGAAGTTGTTCAATGATTTGTTCAATTGATGGAGGAGAATCCGAAGAGGAAATACTCTCAACTCGAATCTCTTCCCACGATTGAACAAGCAAGGAGCCATTAAAAGATTTTAACTAGAAGATAGAAAATAGGAATGGTACCTCAAACAAGTAATAAACAATGGAAGAGAATGGAGAGAAACCCCTTTTCTTGATTTTGAGAAGTACTGGAGCACTCTAGATCAAAAACTAGGGTTAGGGTTTCAAGGAAAGATTTGTATAGGTGAGAAAGGTGGTAGTAGTGAAGGAGAGAGATGGAATCCCGACATAAAGTAGGGCTTTGTCTTTGGTCGGGTGAAATATTGACCATTGGATTAGAATTGATCCAACGGCAGAGCCAGATCCCGACTCTGGAACCTAAGAACCGAACTCGGCCCGAACTCTGATAGAGGCAGAGTTCGGCCCGAGTTCTGGATCAATGGTCCAGAACTGAAAACAGGCAAAGAACATGAAGAAAATGTTTAAGAGTTAAACAAAAGATAGTTGAGGACAACAAAGAGTGTAAAAAAAATAGATAGAGAGGTACTCAGAAAACAGAATAAACTTTAGAAAATATCAATTAGGCAATATTAAATTGAAAACGAGCCATATAATAAATAAGGACATATACTGTGGTTCAATAGTCCAAATTTGCCATGGGTTAGCTGCAGGGGCCAGATCCCAGCTAGCGGTAGTCCTGAGGACTAGTGCACCGTGTCGCTTAGGCTTTTACGCCTTGTTGTCAGAAGGACCCTTTCGGCTTGTACCCATACCAAATTCTTCGTAAAAGAATCACAATATACTCGATATTTACGCAGGTGAGTTTCAATTTATAACTGCTTCATCTAAAATTCCAAGTTCACGACAAAGAAAATTGAAGCGCTCTTCGGATAGTGGCTTAGTAAAGAAATCTGCCAGCTGATGATCAGTGTCAATAAATTCTAAGTTAATCGTGCCATTTTGCTGATGATCACGCAAAAAGTGGTGTCTGATTTCAATGTATTTAGTGCGTGAGTGGCAGACAGGGTTCTTAGTCAAATTGATTGCACTAGTATTGTCACAGAATATAGGAATATGCATGAAAGATAACTTATAGTCCTCAAGGGTTTGCTTCATCCACAGAATTTGTGCACAACAATGCCCAACTGCTATGTATTCAGCTTCTGTTGTAGATAGTGCAACAGAGTTCTGCTTCTTGTTAAACCAGGAGACTAAAGCTTTTCCTAATAAATGACACGTGCCGCTCGTACTTTTACGGTCGACCTTGCATCCAGCGAAGTCAGCATCGGAGTAACCAATAAGATCAAATAATGTTGACTTGGGATACTATAGGCCCACTGAACCGTACCTTTAAGGTATCTAAAGATACGCTTAACCGCGGTCAAGTGTGATTCCTTAGGATTAGCTTGATATCTAGCACATAGGCAAACACTGAACATGATATCGGGACGACTAGCAGTTAAATAAAGTAAGCTGCCTATCATACCTCGATACTTACGTTGATCAACAGGTTTGCCACTCTCATCTGGTTCGAGTTTGGTTGAAGTAGCCATTGGCGTGCTGATTGGTTTGATGTTGTCAAGATCGAACTTCTTCAGCATGTCCTTGGTGTACTTTGATTGGCAGATGAAGGTTCCATTAGCCAGTTGTTTTACTTGCAGACCAAGAAATAGTTGAGCTCTCCCCTCAAGCTCCTCTCAAATTCCGTCTGCATACACTTGGCAAATTCTTGACAAAGAGTTTTCATCAGTAGACCCAAAAATATATCATCAACATAAATAATTAAGAATGTCTTTGAAAGATTTAATAAGAATGTAGTGTCAATTTTCCCTTTTGAAAAACCTTTCTCAAGCAAAGAAACTGCTTAGCCTTTCATACCAAGCTCTGGGGGCTTGTTTAAGGCCATAAAGCGCTTTCTTCAGCTTGAACACGTGGTCGGGAAATTTGTGAATTTCAAAGCCAGGGGTTGTTTGACATAAACTTTCTCCTTAATAAAGCCATTCAAGAAGCACTTTTAACATCCATTTGAAATAATTTAAAGTTCTGATTGGCAAAGCACAGAGCATCCGAATGGATTCTAGTCTAGCTACAGGAGCATATGTCTCATCGTAGTCGATACCTTCCTCTTGATTGTATCCTTGAGCTACTAGACGGGCTTTGTTACGAGTGACTGAACCATCTTCATTTACTTTGTTTCTAAACACCCATTTGGTACCAATTATTGAGTGATTAGCCGGTCTAGGAACTAGTTCCCATACTTGGCTCCTCTCAAATTGGTTGAGTTCTTTTACATAGCAGAAAAAATCCAAAATTCATCATTAAAAGCTTCAAAAATGTTTTTAGGCTCTACTTGTGAAATGAAGGCAGTGCAAGCAACGGAGTCTCTTAGTGATGATCTAGTAGTTACTCCACGTAAAACTTCTCCTATAACTAAATTTTCTGGATGAGAAGGTTTGAAAGAGAATTTCTTAGGCAAACCCTCCAGAGAATTAGTTTCGGTTGAAGTGTTCATTGGAGTAAAATTGATGGCTCAACATCATCATCAAGAGCGTTTACTGCACTGTTATCTTCATCAAACACATTAGTTGACTCCTCCACAATAAGTAAGCGTTTGTTGAAAACTCTATATCCCTTACTCTTGGCGGCATAACCAAGAAAGATACCATCGTCAGCTTTGGCATCAAATTTGCCTAAGTTGTCTTTGGTGTTAAGGATAAAACATCTACAACCAAAAACTTTAAAATACAAACATTGGGGGTTCTCCCAAACCAAAGCTTATAGGGTGTTTTCTTCGTAATGGGACGAATAAGCACCCTATTCAAAATGTGGCATGCTGTACTTACAGCCTCTGCCCAAAAATATTTCGGAAGAAAAATTTATTCAACATGACTCTAGCCATATCGCCAAGAGTCCTATTCTTCTGCTCCACAACACCATTTTGTTGAGGAGTTCTAGGACAAGAAAATTCATGATCAAAACCATTTGCATTACAAAAACTTTCAAAATCATAATTTACGAATTCGCCTCCATGATCACTTCGGATTCGAGTAATTATGTAGCCTTTTTCGTTTTGAACTTTCTTTACAAAAATTTTGAAAGCAGAAATAGCATCGCTCTTATTAGCGAGAAAGAAAACCCATGTAAATCTCGAAAAATCATCAACAATAACAAATGCATAAAGTTTGCCTCCAAGGCTAGCTATTCTACTAGGACCAAATAAATCCATATGAAGTAGTTGCAAGGGTCTCGTAGTACTTACAGAGTTGATAGAATGAAATAAGGATTTAGTTGCCTTGTTTAGTTCACATTCGGCACATACCGTGTCCTTTTTGAACGTGATGTCAGGCAATCCTCTCACTAGCTTCTTGGTGGAAAGCCTGGATATAGCATCCATGTTGGCATGACCAAGACGCTGGTGCCAAAGTAGTCGTTCGTCTTTGTGGGCATATAGACATCTACCTGCATTGTTAGTATTTATAGAAAATGTAGATGTTGTCCTCTCTTTTCCCTTCAAAAGCAATGTCTCCTGTTGACCTATCATAGATGTAGCAACTGTTTTGTCCAAAGTTAATATCATATCCATGATCAGCAAGATGACTAATGCTGAGCAGGTTATGCTTTAACTCGGTCACTAGGCAGACATCCTTTATTACAGGAGAAGGAGTGACCAATGATACCATTACCTATAATGTGCCCTTTGAGATTGTACCGAAGGATACGTATCCTTCTCTCTTCATCGATAGTGATGCAAAAAGATTTGCGTCTCCCGTCATATGTCGCGAGCATCCACTATCGAAAATCTATTTACTTTTAGTTGAGGAGGGAAGGTCCACCTACATCAAGAGTAGATGTGACCTTTGGTACCCGAGTTCTTGGGGTCCTGAAAAGTTAGTCTTTGGGAACCAAACATATATCCTTTTATCTACAAGTCTTCTAACTCTGCACTGTGGTGAGATGTGTCCATGTAATCCACAATAAGTACAGATAGCATTCTTATTTATACTAGGAGCATGAGAATAATATCTATAAGGAACAGGATGATGGACATGATGTGAAGAGTTAGCATGGTGAAGATGATTATGCATGGAATAAGTGGCATGGTGATGGTGTCTATGGTATTGTCTATGATGTGTGACTTGCTGATATTGTCTAGATGGCATGTCATGATGATTTTGTCTATATGGTATATGAGAACCTTGTCTATATGGCATTGCATGATGATTTTGTCTATATGGCATGGCATGATAATTTTTATGTGTGGAGTGATGTTGATTGTGTCTTTGTGCATGATGAGTGTGTACTGAGTGAGAATTGTTCTTACGTGCACGTGGTTTGTGAAAGTTTGTGTATATAAATGCATGGTTATGTGCTGCATGAGAATGACGTAATTGACTAGCATGAGTGGTATTGTGCCCATGTGATTGGGTTTGAGGTTGGACAACCTGTTTACCCAATTTGGTTTCTAATCTTTTAGAAATAGCTTGCAGTTCATCAACCTTAATATTTAAGCCATAAATCTTAGTCATGGAAATCTTGTGTCTACTCTTTTCTTCAGCAAGCAACGTGTTGAGAGTAGTGATTTCTTGAGTTTGTTGCTCAATACGTGCTTCAGCATCATGTAAGCTTAATTTAAGCTTGGATACTTCATCAGTGTCATTAGTGGGTGATGTGTTTCTAACATTATCAAGAAGTAAAGAAATTCTTTGTATCTCATCTTCTAGACTTTGATTTTGTCCTTGGCATGTTTATATTTACCGATGACCTTTTTATGATCATCGAGTAAATCAGTAAAAGCATCGCCAAGTTCATCAAAAGAGAAGTCATCCAGAGTTTCGTTAGATACCTTGTTGGAAGTTGCCATGAGGCACACATTTGCTGTATCTTGAGGAGAGTCCTTTTCTTCCTCAGAGTCACTCGCTTCACTTTCATGCCAGATGCCTGTGTTGGCATATTTCTTTGATGAGTTCCTTTTGTATGGCTTCTCATAGTGGTTGCTCTTCTTCAGGAATGGGCAATCTTTTCGGACATGTCCAGTTTTCTTGCAACCATAATAAGTTGGTTCCTCTTCATCGTTTTCTTGAGATTCCTTCTTCCTTCGATTGAAGCGAAGGAATTTCCTGAAGTTGCGAACCATGAGAGCTTGGTCTTCATCATCCGAGTTATCTTCTTCGGTCTCATCATGATTTGCTCTTCGTTGATGAGCTTTGAGTGCGATCTCCCTGGTCTTCGGAGCAGGCTCTTCGAAGTCCTTGAGGTCAAGCTCGTGAGTCATAAGCTTACCCATCAAGGTCTCTATTGACATTGTTGTGAGATCGTTTCCTTCTATGATGGCTGTCACCTTAGGGTTCCAAATCTTTGGTAGCCCTCTGAGCAGCTTACGAATCTTCTCGTGGTTTGAGTACTGCTTTCCAAGCGAAGATAGAGGATTGATGATGTCGAGGAATCTTGTGATCATTTGAGTGATCGTCTCACTTGGCTTCATCTTGAAGGCTTCGTATTCTTGAGTGAGACGGCTTATTTTGGATTCCTTGACCTGTGTGGTTCCTTCATGCGTCACTTCTAGAAGTCTCCATACTTCATGAGCAGTGGTGCATGTAGAGACCCTGTTGAACTCATTCCTGTCTATGGCACAGAATAAAGCATTAATAGCCCTAGCATCTAGACTTGCCTGTTTCTTCTCCTCGACAGAATATTTGTTGTGTGGTTTCTCAATGAGGTCACCATCGACAACTATTCTGACGGGCTTTTTGTAACCGTCAGTGACGACAGTCCACAGGTCAAAGTCTAGAGACTTAAGATAGAAGCTCATCCTTGTTTCCAATATGTGTAGTTAGTCCCATCAAATAGGGGAGGCCTATGAGTGGACTGACTTTCACCATGATTGGAAATCAAGGATTGTGTGGTTGCCATGGATCAGCTCTTAGGATGTTAGTCCTTATAAAGAGAACAGCTCTGATACCAATTGAAGAACAGTTTGGCAACTCTAGAGGGGGTGAATAGAGTTTATATAGAAAAATAGCCAATTAAAAATAACTCTTTCACCAACAATAAAAATCAGAGTAAAGTGCGGAAAATAAATGAAGAGCAGAAGAGCATACGCAAACACAACGATTTTAACCTGGTTTCCCTCGTGGAGGACTAGTCCAGGCCTGAGAACTCTAGCTCAGGATTAAATCCACTATTTGTAAAATAGTAGCTTACAACCCGTGCCTTTTCTTCAGAAGAGCACGTCAACTTCTAACAGAGGATCGCAGTGGCGATTTGCTTGGAATTGTCCAAGCGACTTCTTCACTCTTGCACAAGAATCCTAACTGAGAGATGCTGAGCACTCGAGACTTAGGAGGCTTGTGGCTAGTAGATAGGAAGGGTATGGCTTATTGAGCTTGTAGGAGAGAAAGAGAAGATTGAGTGAATTGAAATGAGAGAATTCATGCCCTATTTATTATTTTTAGAGGCAGAATTTGGCCAGAATTCGGGTAGGAAAATTCAAAAATTTGGCCGTTGGACAGCTAGCAACCAGCTAACCCTAAAATTAGGGTTCCTGATTTCTAGGGGACAGAGTTCGGCCCGAACTCTGTGTGGAGGCAGAGTTCGGCCCGAACTCTGTCTCCAGAGCACAGAGTGGTTCTAAGTGGGACTTGTGGGCAATTTTTGTTTTGGTGGAGCTTGGGATTTTGGGTAGGCTTATAGACTAAGTTCAAGAGCTCAGCATAACTCAGAGTACATACTTCTAGACTCAATAAAATGTAAAAGTACAGACTCGAAAATACACTGAGAGTCGGAAACTGAGCTGTTGTCTGTCCTGAACTGAATGCAGACGTCGTGTGTCGTATTGAATTTATACAGATATTATTTAGTCAATGTAGTCAATATTTGGTTGACTGTGACTTTGTGTCAACACAATTATCCAAGAATCATATAGACCAAACCAAATTAATGTAAAATAGACATCAATTATCCTGAAGAGTAACCTAATATCCGTCGTTATAATTTGATTTATCTTCAAGTGTGAGAACGGATGGCTCAGAACACAACCCAAGATTTATTCTAGCATACATTAGTGTGAATCATCTATGTTCTGTACATATGGTGTAGTATATATTCTTATCGTATCTAGTATCTGAAAAATATAACAGAATCAAGATGAACTCACATAATATAATACTAAGACATCATCTACTACTATATAAGATATAGTGATAGGTTGTCGTATCATCATTGTCGAGGGATGAGGGTCGGAGGACAGTCAACTTTATCTACGGCTACATAGTTTCTACCTCGCCAGTCGAATGGCTGCAGGGACTATATCCTGATCACCATGTCGTACTGTAGATTAATGCAAATGGAGCTGGAGCCAAAATACAGAAATCAAAATACAAAATACAGAATCCAATCCCTGGGTTCGCCGAAAATACAAAACACAGTTCTAATTCATATGTATTTTAAGTGTGAGAACGGATGGCTCACAACACAACCCAACCTGAGAGGATACTCTGAGAGATCCATCTGAGTAGGACGTATACTCTGAGAGATCACCTTTACAAGAATGATATCAGTAGTGGGATTGAGTGTTGGAGGAGATATTATCAGAGTATACGTCCTACTCAAATGGGTCTCTCACCGTCACTATTTTTTTCTGACAGCATGGTGGATGTGCTCCGTCAACAGATTCTTGCTCCAAGCCAAAACTTTTCCCCGGAGCTCAAGTGGACATCCTTCGTGTAGAGCTCGAGTGAGAGGTTCCTGACAGCATGGTGGTCTCCTTTGTTAAAGTATCCGTGATCGTCCCACAACCAATGTAGGATGAGCACGGATACTTTGACAAAGGAGACCACCATGTTGTCAGGAACCTCTCACTCGAGCTCTACACGAAGGATGTACACTTGAGCTCCGGGGCAAATTTTTGACTCGTAGCAAGAATCTGTTGACGGAGCACATCCACCTTGCTGTCAGAAAAAATAGTAACGGTGAGAGACCCATCTGAGTAGGACGTATACTCTGATAATATCTCCTCCAACACTCAATCCCACTACTGATATCATTCTTGTAAAGGTGATCTCTCAGAGTATATATCCTACTCAGATGGATCTCTCAGAGTATCCTCTCTTGTTGGTTATCGTATCATCATTGCCGAGGGATGAGGGTCGGAGGACAGTCAACTTTATCTACGGATATATAGTTTCTGCCTCGCCAGTCGAATGGCTGCAGGGACTATATCCTGATCACCATGTCATAGTCCAATACAATCCAGAGATTGACACAGTACTAATTCATATACGTAGTCCAATAAAAATAGTCTAATACAAAAACAACCCAATAGAAATAGTCCAATACAAATAAGTACTAATAGCTAATGAGAACCACGTAGCTCACGCAAACGCTCAGTGATACGATCACGCAACCACCTCAAAAAAGTGAGATCTTTGGCGTGAGGAGAGATGTCGTCTCTTGCAACTGCTGCATGAATAGAACTCCCGGTCTCACAAGCTACCGGTGCTGGATGAATAGAACTCCCGGTCTCACTAGCAACCGGTGCCACTTCCTTCTTAACTGTAGGAGGAGCCACCTAAGCATTCACTGTTTTCCTCAAACGATGTGCTACTCCTCGGGTCATGGGTGCCATCTGGTAAGATCGATAGTCACAAATAATATAATTGTAACATAAGCAAGCTAACTATAGGAACCATCAGGTAATTTGAGTACATTTTCGAAAGCCGATAAAGTATAAAAAATTCGATTTTTTTGCCAAGTGTGAGAACGGATGGCTCAGAACACAACCCAAGATTCGTTCTAGCATACATTAGTGTGAATCATCTATGTTCTGTACATATGGTGTAGTATATGTTCTTATCGTATCTAGTATCTGAAGAATGTAACATAATCAAGATGAACTCACATAATGTAATACTAAGACATCATCTACTACTATATAAGATATAGTGATAGGTTATCGTATCATTATTGCCAAGGGATGAGGGTCGGAGGACAGTCATCTTTATCTACGGCTACATAGTTTCTGCCTCGCCAGTCGAATGGCTGCAGGGACTATGTCCTGATCACCATGTCGTACCGTAGTCGTGCATCAATGCAAATGGAGCTGGAAGTGGAGCCAAAATACAGTACTACTTCACTATGTCGTACCATTTTACTCTCTCTCTCTCTCACCCCTCCTCCCCTTCGGCGCTCTCACTCTCTCCGGCACTCTCACACTACTAATTCCTATGTATTTTAAGTGTGAGAACGGATGGCTCAGAACACAACCCAAAATTCATTCTAGCATACATTAGTGTGAATCATCTATATTCTGTATACATATCGTGTAGTATATGTTCTTATCGTATCTAGTATCTGAAGGATATAACAGAATCAAGATGAACTCACATAATGTAATACTAAGACATCATCTACTACTATATAAGATATAGTGATAGGTTGTCGTATCATCATGCCGAGGGATGAAGTCAGGGACAGTCAACTTTATCTACGGCTACATAGTTTCTGTCTCCCAGTCGAATGGCTGCAGGGACTATGTTTGATCACCATGTCGTACCGGATATTAATGCAAATAGATCTGGAAATATCCATCGCTAACCGTCACAAGTCCGTCGCTAACTGAGATTGTGACATTCACTATGTAATCACAGTAGATGTCACAGAGATTTACCGATATATATCATCTATATAAAGCACACAACTGATAGAACTCGTACTGTCCTTGAGACAGTAAACATATACACCATGAATCCAAACCCCATATTCACATTTACTAATCCAAACACCACCAAACTAATAGATAACACCCAATATGGATAACACATTATTTAGCCAATATATAAACTCAGATGAATTTGAGAAGCAAAGCCCCCCGCAGCCACCGACCAAAGCCCGCCGCCCCAAGCCCGCCTCCCAGTAGTTCGGTTGCATATATATATGAAGAGTGCTTATGGCTGTGCGTCGGTTGCATATACCCCCGATGCCCCCGCCCCAAGCCAGCCGCCCAGCCCCCGACGCCGCCGCCCCAAGCCCGTCGCCCAGCCCCCGACGCCCCTGCCAAGCCCCCGACGCCCCAGCCCCAAGCCCGCCGCCCAGCCCCCGACGCCGCCGCCCCAAGCCCGCCGCCCAGCCCCCGACGCACCTGCCCAGCCCCCGACGCCCCAGCCCCAAGCCCGCCGCCCAGTTTCTAACGCCCCCGCCCCAAGCCAGCCGCCCAGCCCCCCGACGCCCCCGCCCCAAGCCCGTCGCCCAGCCCCCGACGCCCCCGCCCCAAGCCCACCGCCCAGCCCCCGACCCAAGCCAGCCGCCCCAGCCCCGACGCCCCAGTCCCAAAGCCCGCCGCCCAGCCCCGACGCCCCCGTCCCAAGCCCACCGCCCAGCCCCCGACCTAAGCCAGCCGCCCAGCCCCCGACGCCCCAGCCCCAAGCCCGCCGCCCAGCCCCCGACGCCCCCGCCCCAAAGCACACCGCCCAGCCCCCGACCTAAGCCAGCCGCCCATCCCCCGACGCCCCAGCCCCAAGCCCGCCGTCCAGCCCCCGACGCCTCCGCCCCAAGCCCGCCGCCAGCCTCTGATGCCCCCGCCCCAAGCCCGCCGCCACCGCTGCCCCTATACGACACCGCGAGAGAGAGAGAGAGATCGAGAGAGAGAGAGAGAGAGAGAGAGGGGATTACCTTCGGGAGAGAGAGAGGAGAGGACGCCGACGCCGACGCCGATCACCGAAGCCGCGGGAGAGAGTGAGAGAGAGAGAGAAAGAAGAGAGTGAATTTTGGGGGAATACAAAAAGTTCCCCCCGCCGTTTCATTTAAAGTCTGGAACGTATATTTAGCGACGGACTAGCGACAGCTAATAACCCGTCGCCCAGTAGTCGCTATTTTTGATACTTGCCGACTGAACATCCGTCGCTACATAGTCGAAAAAATGTCCCGCCAATTCTCTACATAATTTCCCGCCAAATAATCGACTGAGTAGCGACGACCGAGGTTCCGTCGCTATATCTCCGACACCCTAACGAAGGATGTGCGACCTTTCCTCCCCCTAAAATTAAAATAAAAAATATAAAGGCGTGTGGTCGATAATCCGTCGGCGAGCGGCCACGAAGCCGTCGCTAACACCGACTGAATATTTTTGTCGCTAATTGTCCGTCGCTAATTTACTGTATTTTGGTAGTGGGGTCTTTCCCCTGCTCTACGTACGGTGAAGACCGCCGCTTGCGAGCAGTTCACTTGAATCTCTGGGAGGGTAAAAAACCCACCTTCGTAGGGACCTAGCGCTGGGAACTCAGAGGCACATCATTTTCCCTCTCCTACCGGGAGGCACTAGACCCTTCCGAAGTCCAGCCTCCTGATGATACAAGCCCTCGGAGGTGCGTAAGTGCAGACTAAGAGGCCTCGAATTTTGTCCCAATAATTGAACTCTGCTCCCGATCATAGCCTAAGAAGAAGTTGTTTGCTGTACAGTTAAAACTTCACGACAGATTACAGGATATGGGTTGCAGGCTGGACTATGGGGATCTTAAAACTCGCCCTAGCACACCCGGCATTGTAATAGTACTATGCATGTGTGTCATCCAACAAACTCCCTTTATAGCCCAGGCAAGGGCTCGGGTGGACATCATCAGTTAGCTATAGCCAAATTGCCGTAAGAACCAGCTCAGCAGATAAGGCTATAAGTATACCCCATTCTGATTGCGGTATACCAAGTACGATGGTCGGATTGACTACAGCCAATGGAAAGCACCGTGAGTCAGATCGCTCCTATCTTCACCCCGGTCTGTTAGCCTGTCTTCTGCAAGATAACCATGGTAGGTGGGTGAAATCCTGTTGAAATGGTTACTATCCAAGCGACCCAACACCCACCTACAAATGGGGACACCTTGATGGAGCCACTTGACCCGGCGATAGTTGCACAATGATGTATCTCCCTGCTCATAACCCTCGATTTTGCCAGGGTCTATCAAGCCTGACCTGTGCAATGCTAACCAAGCGTTTAAGTAATGATACGGGATTTCAGCTCGAGGAAATTCGTTGGTTCCTTCGCCAAGCTCTATAATTTTTCTCGAGAGCTCCCGCAAGCCTTGTAGAGTATTGCACACCTGGGCTGGGAGCAAGGCTAGCCTAAATCCAAAGACCAGTCTCACAGCTGATATAATAAGGTCCCAATATACTCGCCCCACGGTGTCGGAACCTCTACGTACTATAGCCTTGTGTAGCCATAACATCAAGAAGGCAACTAGCACCGCTTTCGAACTCATGGTAGTCGAGTTCCTGTAGAAGAAATTATGGACTGTTGAGGTAGGGTTTTCTTCAGGATCAACTGAAGGGGCTGGCTTCCCTTCCGTGGACAACATATCTGCAATCTTGTCAGGAGTATACTCCCCACGAGTGGAAAAATGAACCTGGTCTGGTCCTGCAGAATGCTACATGAAGATGTAATCCCTCCAAGGAGAAAAGTGAGGATGAGTCTTCTGCAAATTCTGGCGTATGCATACCCGATGATGGCAAAGCAACTCCTTGTGCACCTCCATCATTTCAGGGTACTTACCCTTTAGTCCTACAAACTCCTCGTTGCAAGGAGTATATTTTTCGTAGGGTACTTCACCCCAAGACAGCTTTGAGATGGCAAACATTTCATGAAGGGCCAGCCCCATCTCTCCTCCTAGGGTATAGAAAGTTTCGGTGTGGTAATTATAGATCTCCAGCAGCACCAAGAATAAAGGTCGGTTGATGTCTATACCGTATTCAGTAGCTCTCATGGCACGGCGTAATCCAATCTCTTCAGCTCCGCCTTAAACTTTTCTATATCCAAAAAGTCAGGCTACGCTATTTAGTGCCAAAATGGATCCAGCCTTCGACTCGGAAAGCTTCTTTTGGATATGAGACCCCTGTCGCGAGAAGCCGGTTGGCGAAGAGAGAAGCCCGAAATGGATGTATGTTTGCGGTAAAATTGTTAAGCATATGGCCGGGACGCAGCACCCACAAAGTATATGACAGACCATCATGAATATACTTAAATGAGTCCTTCCTCTGAGAGTGGGTATCCAACTTAAAGTGGCCTATCATCACACCGACTGGGACGGGGTCAGGTCCCATCCCATATGCCATTTGTCGGCAAAACAGAAGAAAAATAAAAGCTGGAGATGACGGTCGATCACAGGAACATACAAATTGAGGTTATTATAGAAGCATGAAAATTTCAACAAATGAGAACATATGCACCCAAGCCAATGAGGACATATGTGCCCAAGTCATCCTGTGAAGCTCTATGTGCCCAAGTCATCCTGTAAAGCTCTATGCGCCCAAGCCACCCTGTGAAGTCTATACGCCCAAGCCACCCTGTGAAGGAGGGCACATAGCCTGAAACTGGACTATGCGCCCAAGCCTGACTCGGTCAAAGCCATGATCAAAATATGCACCGAAGCGCACGACCATGTTAGTCTCCACAAGCAGTCGTGTACCGAAGCATGCGGCCACGTCAACACCACGACCAACCCACGATCTCGTAGCCTGCAAGCGCCTACACCCTATGCGCCCAAGGCAGGACTATATGCCCACATGAAAACTAGTGTGTTTTCCTCATGTGGGTGCATAACATTATTTCAGCTCAGAAACTACTATAAAAAGGGGTCTCATCCCTCTTCAAAATACAGAACGGAGATTATTTTCAATAGCCAAATTGCTGCACTTCTTGCCAGTGAGCCGAGAGTTAGCAATTTTCTTAGGTTTTCTCCCACTTTTGTAATCAGAGTGTCAACAGAGTAAAGGAGCAACTACTGCTCGATCTCCATCGTCCCATTCCCTAGAATTCTTTTTGTACTCGGCGATCCTCACTGCAGGATCTCTCAGGCGTACTCGATTTGTGGTGCCTTGCTCCAATAAAGAAAAGACTGTATTTCTTCTTCTTTTTGTGTGTGTCTATAAAAACGGTGACTCTACTGGGGACTACCTTTTCCTTTGACGAGATGGTGGTGATGCAATCCGATACCGACGAAGTGGAGAGTACTCAGAAGATGCTGATCGTAAAGTTTGATCAGCAGGCGTTGGAAGAGATGCTCTCGAGGGATGGCTCTACTCCCTTAAAATCAACAAAACCAAACAAGTCCCGTAAGACTTGGCTTTCGAAGGCTCGCTGGGCATATCCTGCTAGTGTCATAGCATATATACAACTGGAGGACTCTGTCAAATGGGCACATGACTCTGCCACATAAGCTCCTTAAATAGAGAAGACTTACACCGTTTTGGGCTCTACTAGCCCAGTGACTTCTTTCCTGCACAACCAACAACAGAGTGTTCGACGCTTGAGACTTAGCAAAGGAAAGCACAACGAAGCCAAGAATTAGAGTATTTGACACATTGGGCAAACCCAACGAGGCTCACAAACGAAGGAGGCAAAACTGAAAGAAAACAGCACTGCTCCACTAAGCATGCGCCCAAAGCCATGCGCCCAAGGGAATGTTTGGACGCATAACCCCAATCAGAATGCTTCTGTTTTCAACAGATTGGGCATCCAGGATCATGCACACACGGTTATGTGCCCAGGCTCACTTGATCCATACTATGTGCCCACATCAAGGAGGCTCATACATGCTGCCAAGAAGAATGCGCCCAAGGCCAGTCTCCAAGGCCTATGCGCACACAGTAAAAAGACAGGCCCCAACGCGTATAGCACGGGGCTGTCTTCAAGGACATCACAGAACTTAGGTATGGGGGTTGCCCCTGCATGTGAACTAAGTCTGGATGCGCCAACTCTCCTTACGAACCCTCATACAAAGTCCGGCGATGCATGCAACATGGGTTGTAAGGCAAACTGCCTTCCGCTGACTTGCGCGACATGATAAATCATAAGCGTAAAGCGAGGAAGGACATAAAATTTATAGTGCACATCCATGCACTAGTATTGTTATCAACTGTTGCTGCTCCAAAGCAACAAGAGTGCCTCAGAGAAAGTCCGTGTTTCGACGGCTGCATTTCTCTGACGATAAAAAGCTGCTGTGTGTCACATCCAACATGGCTTCATGGGGTCCCCCTTATGGAAGCCCCAATCAAAGACGGTGGACCACAAATCCAACTTTCTCTCTCAGTTCCGTGAGAAGAAGAAGGCGAAGTCTACCAGCAGATGGCTAGTAAGCTATCACATCTGAAGGAGTCTATCTGGGTACTCGGTCAAAGGCAAGATTCTGTATGGATGATGAAGACTCCCAAGCTGGGGTAGTATTCCCTCAGAGTCCGAAGCGGATGACCTTCACACTGGGTAGCCTTCCAGAGGATGACGATCTCTTCGAGTCTGATGGTGACTATCTACCTCCTCTACCTGAAGATGAGGGACTTGTCAACTCAGAGACAGACAGTATCAGCACTAGTTGTACTATTTCCTCTGTTCATCCTCGCATGTTATCTACATATAAGGCAGACGGAGAAAGACCTGAAGAAGCTAGTGACCAGACCAGCAAATGGCTAGAGGGTCTTGAAACAGTATTCGTCAAGATCACTGATATGCTTACCAGTATCATGGTGGTACAACCTGCTGCGGTTGTTCGTCCACCTCAACAAAACGTCTCGGCTCATGCTAGTTTGGCTCATTGCAACAACCCTCCTTCACTACAAAAGGAGTATTATTCCGTTGTGCCTTCCCAAATCTTACAAATACTGGGGGTGGTCCTTGACCAACAATGCCTGACACCGTTCAGCAATCGTTTTCCAACACCTGCTTAATCAACAGGATGCAATTGATTTCCTGGTCGCCCGTCTCGACTCCATCTCATACAAAGATGAGCTTCAAAAGATAGGGATATCTCAACCGTATCCTCCTAAATGGGAGAATGCTACTTGTCCTCCTAACTACAAGCCGCTGACGTTAAATTTATTTGATGGGTTGACTTCTCCTCCTCAACACATGACATACTTCAACATGCAAACTCTGCACTTACCCAGGGATGATCTATTCTTGTCATAGCTGTTTATTAGCACCTTGCAGGGGTAGCTTTCGAATGGTTCTGCAGTCTGCCTGATGGTTGTATCAATTTGTTTAATAACTTGGAGAGGTTGTTCCTCAACAGGTTTTACAAGAGTGGCATGCATGTTAGTATGTCCACCATCATCGAGACCAAGCAAAGGAGGACTGAGTCTGTCATTGCCTTCATCGAACGCTTCAGGTGGCTAGCATTGAAGATGCTCTTCGGCATACCAGACTCAGAACTTATGGATACTTGTCGTCATAACTTCCTTCCTACGATGAAGTTTTGTCTAGGTATACATCTGTATGATACATGGCCTGCTTTCATTGGGGCCGCTGATGCTGCTGAAAATGACGTTCCTAGTCTGGAACTGCTAGGGTTGAAAACACCCAAATCCGAAGACAAGGGCAAGCATCCTCAAACTATCCATGTCCATGGGGGTAAAGAGAAAGAAGTCCTGAAGGTCGACACTTCCAAAGGAGCTTCCAATTCTCAGGACACCTCCAACAAGCCTAAGGAGACCTTCTCCTTTGACGAAGACGATGTCAATACCATTTTTCATACATTGACGAAGGGTAATAAACTGACATTGCCTCCACCACGACGTCCTGCAGAGGCAAACCAGCTCAACGATCCCAAGTACTTTCTCTATCATCAGTACGTGCATTATTCTACCAAGGACTGCATCGTCCTGAAGAAGAAGGTACAACAGCTCATCGACAGCCAAGTGATCAACCTCGAAGCTGAGGACAAGGTCGTATCTTCTAACATGGTCTCTCTTTAGTTTGGTGACTTTCCTCCCACAGAAGTCCCAGACGGCGTGGTCCCGATCCCCAAGGCGATAATAGAAGTCGTCAACCTACCACCAGCTCGCAACTCAACCTTGGCGCCACTCACAACTGAACTTAGTGAGATCATGTGGGACCATCCAGACCTTGTGCAAGAAATGACACAGGGGGTGGTCTCTCCCAAAGCAAAAAGGGGCAAGAAATATAGGTCATGCCATATGGTGTCTTCTCCCATCTACGAGGTTCTATCTGACGAGACGCGATTGGGGAAGAATTATCTTCGGACGTACTATCCCGCACATGAAAAAACAGTACCTTCTCAAGCTCCTGCTGCCCCTACAAGCTCAGAAGCCGGCCCGTCTAAGCCTCTAACTATGGATAAAGCCAAGCAGAAGGAGACGCGGTTTAACAAATCTCTGAAGGTGCCAACTCCCGAAGGCATGGATCGGCTCTACAACTTTGACATACTGGCACAGCTAGCCAATACACCTGCCAGGTTGTCTCTGTTTGATCTGTTGCGACTTTTCAAAGAAATGCGAAAGGCCTTAAGTGAGGTATTACTACATGCGGACTCTTATCTCGCTGAAGTCAAAGCCCCCGCTGAAGACCCTGTCTCCTGTCCTTACTGCCACAGTACTATGGAAGTGGTGCCCAACATTACCTTTTCACAGGAGGACATGCTACTAAAAAATAATCGTCATGATAGACCCCTGTACTATACATGGTATATCGGGGCGATCAAGATGGACCGCATGTACATCGATCCAGGATCCTCCCTCAGCATCATTTCTAAAAGTTTGCTTCAAATTCTAGGAATCCCTCTGTACAAGCTATCTGCAACCAACACAACTATCATGGATTTCAACGTTGGTCGAAGCCACCCGCTGGGCAAGATCCGTCTCAAGTGCCAGATCGGTGATCTCCGAACAGAGGTTTCTTGCTATGTGATCGATGCTAATGTATCCTATAACGTCATATTGGGACGTCCATGGATACATGAGAACATGATCGTTCCTTCCATACTTCATAGTACTTTAAGTACGTCAACAGCGACGGTATCGTGAAGATGGAGTTTGCCGATGTCGATCCTTTTAAGGGCATCAAAGCCTACTATGGAGATTCGGTACTTTACCAATCTTAGCCCCCCAAGGATGACGACAACGAAGCTGGCAATGAAGCTGAAGCAAGTTCATCCTCCAATGATGGAACCTTGATCATCCGAGTCAAAGGACGTACTACTCCAAAAAGTACTCCGAAGCCTCTCACAATCTGGGTAAAAAAGAAGAACCCTGACAAGGTCAAACCATTGACCATCACTCTCAGCAAGACACCCAGGAAGGAACCTACTGATGTCCATCCTCCCAAAACCTGAAGAATTACCCTACGTGGTGAACTTGGCCAAGACTGTGGCTCCTCTTCCAGATGATGATCCTCTCAATGAGGATATCAATACTCATAATAATGTACCTTCAGCGGATGATGTTATTTCTGAAGAAGAACTTACGTATTTTCTTAGTATATGTATATCTTTGAATTACTCCGATGTCTATCAATCTGTAAACTACTACATAGATACGATATACGCTCTAGAGCACGGTATAGGACCACACCTCTGCATGTCGGTCATGATGCCTCACCTGCGGGAAAATGTTTACCCAGAAGATATCCACTACATCATCGTTCCAGCCAGAAAGAAGGATGAAGAACTAATCATCTTCGGTCGTATAATTGGCGAGAGAAAGTTCGTTCCAGACTCTACTTCTTCCAAGCATAACACGGAAGCTGTCTATGACTCTGGGAAAATGCAACTTTTCCGATATAGTTGGCAAGCCAAGAATATCATCCAAAACATGGGATATGACATCAAAAGCGACCAGGGCCTAAATTATGGCCGGGGACGACGGTTGTAAATACGATACTTCGCTCCTCCTGGCAAACTCGAAAACTACTATCAATGACATGGTATTGGTTTGGGTTATGTCACTCCTCCAACAACTCCCAAAAGATCAGATGATGAAGCAGATCCTTGTTCTCATTCTTCTGATTCCTCCCTCTGGGACTCAGACTCCAACATTGGCGACATATTCAAAGCAACTCTGTCCGTCAACATGGTTTCCGTTGACCAAATTGCGGACGATGTCCAATCGATCGAGCTTCAACAATGGGCTCAAAAGATGGATACTAGGTTGGAGCTGCACTTCGAACAACGTGAACCACTTACCGAAGACGAAGTCATCCAAGCCAATTTAGTAGATGAATCATCTTTTAAACCAATCTTCAACAGCAAAAGTCTATCTGGCGATGAACGCCAATCTCTTATACAGCTTATAAGAGAATACATCGACGTCTTTGCATGGAGCTATGAAGACATGCCAGGCCTGGACCCTAAAGTCGCCATGCACCGCCTGAATATTTCATTTAAAGCTAAGCCAGTGAAGCAGCAACATCGACGATTCTGACCAGATGTCAAGGAGGCCATCGAGAATGAAGTAAAGAAGCTCATTGCTAGTAGGTTCGTTCGCGAAGAACAATACCCTGACTGGGTTGCCAACATCGTTCCAGTTATGAAAAAGAACGGTAAAGTTCGAGTCTGTATCAATTATCGTGATTTGAACTCTGCATGCCCGAAAGACGAGTTCCCTCTACCGATCACCGACGTAATGATCGACAATACTTGCGGCTTTGAGCGGATGTCCTTCATGGATGGGTTCTCAGGCTACAACCAGATCAAGATGTTCCCCGACGATGAGAAGCACACATCTTTTCGAACACCGTTAGGGGTATACTGCTATACGGTGATGCCCTTCGGATTAAAAATGTAGGGGCGACATACCAGCGAGCCATGAACATAATTTTTTGCAATCATGTACGTAAAACAGTGGAGTGCTATATAGACGTTATCGCAGTTAAAAGTCGTCTCAAGGTTAACCACCTCCAAGACTTGAGAACGGTGTTCGAACTAACATGTGCACACCAACTCAAGATGAATCCAACCAATTCTTTTCTGGGAGTCTTCAGTGGCAAGTTCCTTGGTTTCGTCATCACTTCAAAGGGTATACATCTTGAGCCAGAGAAAGTGAAGGCTATCTTCGATATGCATCCTCCAAGAAACCTCAAAGAGCTACGCGGACTACAAGGAAGGCTAGCCTACATGAGACGATTCATTTCGAACCTCTCTGGAAGGTGTCATCCATTTATTCAGCTTATGAAGAAAGGCATATCTTTTGTCTGTACTGAACAATATCAACGCGCATTCAACGACATCAAGAAGTATCTCACAAGCCCCCCCCAGTATTGGTAGCTCCAATAATAGGGAAGCCTTTCTTACTATATGTCCGCGCTATGGACCATTCTCTTGGCTCCCTATTAGCTCAGAAGAATGATGGCAGCCATGAACAGGCAATCTATTACCTGAGCCGTACAATGGTGGGTGCCGAGCACAGATATACACCTGTAGAAAAGGAATGCCTTGTACTGGTATTTGCCATCCAGAAGATACGCCACTATGTGTCTGGGCAGACTATCCACATCATATTAAAAGACAATCCTCTCAGAATACTCATGACTAAACCGGGTTCTCTCAACTCCCGTTCAGCTACATGGACAATGTTGTTGACTCCATACGATATGTTGTTCGTCCCTCAGAAGGCAGTAAAAGGCCAAGAATTAGCTGATTTCTTAGCAGCTCATCCGGTGCCAGAATATTCCAAACTCTATGATGAAATCCCCGATAAAGTAGTGGAGTCTAACACTGCAACAGAAGAAATCTTCATTTAGCGAATATTCTTTGACGGTACATCAAGAACAGGACCTAAAGGAAATATTGTAGCCGGAGTAGGCGTCGTGCTCGTGTCACCTGATCATCTGGTTATACATCGTGCATATTCTCTCTTGGAACCATGCACCAACAACGTGGTCGAATATAATGCCCTATTAATCGGCCTGCAACTGGCAAAACAACTGGGAGTTGACTATCTAGAAGCTTACGGTGATTCTACGCTAATAGTTAGTCAGGTCCGAGGGGATTATGAAGTTCGTCACGAAGATCTCGTCCCCTATCACAGAGCAACAATCGAGTTGGCGTCTACGTTCGCTGGATTCTTCATCGAGCACGTGCCTCGACTACAGAATATAGAAGCAGATGCTCTAGCCGGTCTCGCCGCTTCCTTGACCGTCGCTACCAATACTCAACAATCGATCACAGTGTCTAGTCGAGAACTATTTTGTGTGAAAAATGCCTTGTATATTCATCACAGTTACACAACGGAAATAATCATCGATGTTAAAGACTGGAGATTTTCTTTATAGACGATGCTATCTATGGAATTCTTCCCGAGGACTCGAAGGAAGCAGTGTCTATCCAAAGGCGAACCTTCAGATTTTACTATGACACAGCTACCAAGATGTTGTACCGACGCTCTTACGACGGGCTACTGTTACGATACTTATCAGACACAGAAGCCAAACATGCACTCCGGGAGGCTCACGATAGAGTTTGTGGTGCACATCAACCAGGCCCCAAATTACAAGATCGCCTCAAACGGATGGGTTATTATTGGCCCACAATGATAGCAGATGCTGTTGAATATGCAAAAAAGTGTAGAGCTTGTCAGTTTCACGCTGATTTCATTCATTAACCTTCGGTGTTTCTAGACCCGACGGCAGCATCTTAGCCGTTTAAAGCCTGGGGCATGGACGTTATAGGACCAATCAGTCTGCCATCTTTTAGAGGATATCGGTTTATCCTAGCCATAACCGATTACTTCTCCAAATGGGTGGAAGCTATACCACTCACCGAAGTAAAGGCGTCAAACATGATCAGTTTCATTAAACATCACGTTATCTGTCGCTTCGGCCTACCTCGCAGGATCATCCATGATAATGGTCCACTATTCGTAAGCCATGCATTCTATCGGTTCTGTGATAGCAATCGAATCCAGAATGTAGCCTCTACTACCTACAATCCAACGGATAACGGGCTAGCAGATCCCTTCAATAAAACTATCATAAAATTTTTCAAAAAGTTTGTGTCTTCAAACAAGCGCGATTGTAATAAGAAGCTCGGCGAATGTCTATGGGCCTATCGTACAACAGTTCGGACTCCAACAGGCAGTACGCCATTCTCTCTGGTTTATTTAAGCGAAGCAGTTCTTTCCTAAGAAATTCAGATTCCTTCTCTTCGAGTAGCCTTAGCCAGCGAGTTGACTTTCGAAGAAAGCTACCGTCTACGACTCCAGAAGCTCGAAACGCTAGACGAAAAATGCTTGTTAGTCCAGCTGCACATTGAGCTATACCAAGCACGCCTTTCCAGAGCCTTCAACAATAAGGTGAAGGAAAGAATCTTCTAAGTAGGTGATCTAGTCCTAGCAGTGAGAAGACCAATTGTCATGACGCACAAAATAAAAGGAAAATTCTAGCCTAAATGGGAAGGTCCTTTCATCATAGAATCAGTATATTCTAACGGTACGTACCGACTAACCAAGCCTGATGGTGACTTGCTCATGATGCCTATCAACGGCAAGTTCCTGAAGAAATACTATATGTAACCCTTTTTACATAATGTTCACATATGTTCAGTAATGTAAATGTACAGTGCGACGTTTATGTGATTAAAAAAAATTATCTAACTATTATCCGTATTTCAAGAGTCTTGAATACGCCTTGGATAATATGTCATCTCAAATATTTCTCCAGTGGAATCATTCCCATTTTTGACTCCGTCCAAACTCGGTTTGACGAAAACAAGTCACGTCCCTATTACCTCTGAATTGTTTTCCGATAATTATTTCCCCAGTGAAATGATTATGTTTTGCCATGTCCATATAACCTCTTAGCAAAGCATTCATCAAGGATAATCACATCCATACTACCTCTAAATTATCCACTCCCACCTAACGTTATATATCTTTCCACATCCATATTACCTTTGGTCAGATGTAGAATATCATCTGCTATTACATCCATATTACCTTTATTAGCAGCCTCATTTAACCTATTATCTATATTCAAAAAAAACTTGAATATTAAATGGATAATAGGTCCACATCAAAATTCTCCAGCGAAATACCTACCATAAATATCCTAGCTACGTCCACATTACCTCTAGTTCCGATATTTCACAAAACCACATTCACTTCTGAAAAGATTCTTTATTCTTTACGTCTATCAAGAGACGGAAAAAAAGGTACAAGAACCGTGACGGCTAAAAAAAAGTTACAAAGAATCTGAAGGATACATAGGCGATTGATGTTGTCCCTTAGAGCCGTGATTTCAGCTTCAAACTTCGCGGTAGCTCGATGACGCGCCTCTTCTTGGCGAGCAGTTTCATCCTCGAAAAGGATCAGACTCAAATGCTCTCCCTCCAACTTTGCCAGCTATTCTTCTAAATGGGCAGAAGTGGTGGCGGTCATGGCAGCCTGAGCCAAGTAATCCTCCTGCTCAGATGTCGCCGTCCTCAAGTCGGCTTCCAGTTGGACGATCTCATTCTGGATCTGCTCAATGTGATTATACCTCTCGGTGATCTGCGCAGCCAGTTTGTTCTTAAAGGTGGCACGTGCCTCACTTGCAGCGTTGAACTGACCATACTGGTCAGCTAATTTGCCGATCTCTCGAACAAGGGCGTCATTCCTTGCCTGGAAAGTAGCCTTCTCCTCCGCAAGAGCCGTGATCAAAGCCTCATCCTCTGCGCGGAACACCAACGTCGAGCTCCAATGTTTGGTATCCCGGAACTTGGCCACCTGACCCTCCAGGTCATTCAGAACATTCCTTAGAGTATTGGCCCGCTCTTCATAACCGGCAATGCTCTCGAGGGCCGCCACTTGGCATTCGGCAACAGCCTTCACAGGGCCAAAGGCAGCATTCTGATTCAGGACTCCAGGAAGCTTTACTTTTAGTACAGAATAAAAACTTTAACGACTTCCTGGGCCATCTCGTCATCTTCAGTGGAGGTGGTCGGGGAGGAGGCTTAGAGAGTTTCTTCGCTCCAGGAAGGGATACCTGACAAGAAGCCGAACCTGACAAAAAATACATTCCACCAAAAACCACTCCTTATTATCATATGTCACATCCACATTACCTCTGATACCGATAGTCTTCCGACTTGACACCTATACCCAACCCGGGATAAAAAATACGGTATCGAGACCACAAAACCTATCACGTCCATATTACCTCTGTTGGATTTTATTTCAAATCTATTACCCGTACCGCCAATATACAGAAGGGTAATAGGTCCACGAAAGTATCATTCAAATCTATTTGCTCGCGTTTCCAGATGGACAAAGTGGTAATAGGTCCAAACAAAAAAGGAGGGTCCTCCAGCGGGATACCCTTTACATAATGCTGTATTAGGCCCTCTAATACAAGCACCACAAATACCACAAGCAAAGAATGGAGTGAATGTATTTTGTTTATTCAATATCAGTTACATTCATAGGACTACATCAGCAGCAAAAAGAAAAGAAGGAAAAATCCACTACTCATCAGCAACACATAGTTTGGTCAGTTGGCAGCACTATGCCTTCGTCAAAAAACAGTTTGTGGCCCTCGAAAGAAGTCATGTTTTACTGCTGAGAAGCAAACAAGGCTGTTGAACCTTCGAGAAGCTACACGGAGGAGGGCAAATATAGCATGCTAAAAACATCTACAAATGCTGATTTTCTCTCCTCCGTATTACGGACGTCCTAGACCCGTTCCTCCAAAAGGCCATACCTTCAAAACAACATCACTAGTATTGCTTTTGCCTACTTGAAGAACCGTAAAAACAGAACTTTCACGATGACGCCCAACCACCATTCGACTCTCCGATGTATAAAGGTTCTTCCTACCATCTGAGGAAAACCCTTCCAAAGCACGAAGAGTTCTGAGCTTTCTGATTTGTGTGTTAAGTTTTGCATCTTCACCATGCCCAAAATCGTCGATACCGGTCCTGGAGAAATTTGATAGCCAGATCCCTACAAAATATGAAAAGGAAAAAAAGGGGTTAACTGTCAGAAGAAAACAAAGTACATTAGCCACACGGCCCCAACACACAAAACACATACGGTCCAATGAGATAGGGAATGCATGGATCATGCCTAAAGCACAAAAGCAATACATGACTGTAGGAGCGTAAAAGTGCTTTATTTTGACCAAAGGAATTGAGGACTTTACGCAGGTAATTCTCTATGAGAGCTATTTTTATGCCAGGCTAGTCTGTACTCTAGCCATCCTCTACGCTGGCTACTTTACGCTGGGAAGATGTCAAATCATGTTTTTAATACAAGTAATAATGACTTTGACATAATGATTTGCTGACAACATACAACATAGAAGTCGAGAGGATCGGATTTTTACCAAGCTCGATACTTGTCGTATGGTGTGCAAAAAAGGCTACTTTACGCTGAATAATTACTTCTTTTTACGCACGATAGTTATGTGAGCTTTTTACGCTAAAGGCTATTGTGGGCATAAATTCTATTTGGGCTAGTTTTACGCTCAAGGCTATTTTAGCCACTTTATGCTGAGAAGTTTTAATTGTGTTGTTTTTACGCCAGTTGCTACTTTACGCTCGGAGCATATTTTGGGGACGTTTTTACGCTCGATCCTTCCTGACTATTTTTTGGAACGTGGTTTATCCACGTGGCTTTCATACCACATTTATTGAAGAACGTGTATACGTGCTCCCTATTTTTGTTGGAATAATGGGACGCGTGTCAACATATTCAGTAGATGACTTCCATAGTGGGTGACAGTTACCAGCGTACAAAACCCAATTTTGTTGCTTTTTACGCACAATAGGTCAAGTCTATAAATAGACTTATTTTTCACATCAAAGGCATAAGGAGCAGAGAGACAGGAGAGAATAGAAAAATCAGAGCCCAGAGACTTTGATTTTCGAGAGCATTCTTCTTCAAATTTTCTTCCAGAACAGAGTGAAGCAAAGCAGGAAAGCATTCGACCTCGCCATCAGTGCCCAAGTGCGTCGATACCTTTCTGGTGACTTAGTTCTTCCGGTTGTTCATCTTCTAGCAGTGATCTTCATCATCATCGTATGGTCCAAGAAACAAAGTGATCACCTTCAGATCAGACTTCTATAGCAATACTTTCCAGAATAATTTGTACTTCTTGTACTTTTTCTCATTTTATTTTCAAAAGCCAATTTTTAGGCATTTTGTTAAGTAAAACAAAATGGCAACTCTGCTGGGGATAACCTTCTCCTCTGACGAGGAGGCAATTGCTCAATACGATGATGTGACGATCGGATCGACAAAGAAGACTCTGGTTGTACACTTCAACCAGACTGCTTACGAAGAAATGCTTCGAACTGGGGGTGGTACTCGCTGCTCCAATGTTTAGAAATCGAGGAAGGCGCAAAAAGTTTGGATTCCCAAATCTAAGGCATCCTCGGATTTCCCTGCTGTCTCGGAAGGCAAAGGAATCCTTCCTACTCCTGTTGTAGAGGCTCCCATCTGTGATGAGGCAATCTCTACTTCGGTGATACGTCATGGGCGTAAAAATCAGTCTCTCGTTGGTAACATGGCAGACCCTCAGGTTTTTTGCTCTGGGCGTAACAATCAAGTTGTACGCCGCGCGCGTAGGAACAAGTCTCCCGTCTGTGATGGGGTAGACTCCAAAGCTGTACGCCTCGCACGTAAGAACAAGTCTCCCGTCTGTGACGTGGTAGACTCCAAAGCTGTACGCCCCGCGCGTAAGAACAAGTCTCCCTTCTGTGACGTGGTAGACACACAAAATTTACGCTCCACGTATAAAGGAAAATCTTTCGTTTATAACGTGGTAGATACTCATGTTTTGCGGTCTGTGCGTAAAGATAAATCTCCTGTCTGTGACTGTGTAGATAAAATTTACAATGATGTTTCTGCATCTAAAGTGAATGTACCTGCATGCATGAAGCATAAAAACATAGTTGGTAAAATCCCTATTTTCAACCAACAACCTTCTTATACTGCTGTACGCAAGGTATCAAACCTTCAAATTACACGCAATGAAGATGGAGTCCTTTGTTCTCCAAAATCCCAGGATTTACGCACGCAACTCCAAGCGCATAAAAATGTAAAGTTTGGTTCTGCGAATGCAGCTAGTAATTTTCTTTATACACAAGGGACTAAATGTTTTTCAACCCCAAATGTAATAAAGAAGACTACTCCCTCTACTCCTTCTAATTTACGCGAGTTGTTAATGCAAAAGCGTAAAAATAGACAATCTCCTATGACACTCCACCCAAAAAATCACCATTATGAGTGTAACCAAATTGTAATCAAATGTTGTTGTTCGGATTCTAAACGGTCAGTTTTTGATCGGTTAAGCTTCAACGCGCATCAACAGCAAGCTGTTGACCAAGAACATGAGTTATCATATGCATCAGTCAACATGGCATCTCATACCAACAGAGGATGACGTCCAAGACGCAACACATCTCAGACTCCAGGTCAACAACAATTCAACAGACTTTTTGATTCCTTTGAAGGAGTATATCAGAATACTCGATCAAGAAGGCAAAGACAGTTGCAAACTTCTGATTCAGAAGCTGGGGGTACTCAATCTTTTGAGTCCAAAACGGATAGTGTCGATTCATACCTCTATACCAATCCTTCTATATCTTCAAGAGAGGTTGAATCCTACGCTATTGGAGATGAACCAGAGACGTCATCTGCTAATATAGAACAATGTCTCACTGCCGTTGAGCAATCATTAAAGGACATGCTTACTATGATGCAAAGCATGCACCAGATAATAATGACTCAGCAAACTACTCAGCCGACAGTAGCAACACCGGTACAAGTTGCAGCACAAACTCAAGATAGTCAAGGGGTTGACATACCTTTGAATAATCAAGAGCCTGTTGTTAACCAAACTTTTGCATCTTCAGATCCCATCATTCCAGAAGATGTACCACCTCCAGTGGAGGTCACGGTGCATCCAACAACTATTCAATCAAACGTGCTTCCTCAAACCAGTGAAGCCATTCAAGCAGTGCGTGAGCTCAAAGCACAGTCTGAAGTTTTGAAGTACAAGGATCAGCTCCAGAGGTTAGGGATTAAGCAACCTTATCCTCCTCATTGGAATGATATACCCTTTCTACCAAAATTCAAGCCACAATCAATAGTATTGTTTGATAGAAAGACTTCTCCTAGTCAGTATATCAATTACTTTGATATTATGACTGTGCATCTGCAGAAAGATGATGCTCTTCTCACTCGAGTGTTCATCGGATGTTTGACGGGTTCAGCTTACAACTGGTATCGTAGTTTACCCGACAATTGTATTTCATCTTTTGATGAATTTAAGCAATGTTTCTCTTCCGCTTCTATAAAGGAGGCATGGACATGAACATGTCCTCCTTAATAGAAATTAAACAAAAGAAGAAAGAAGATACTCGGACGTTCATCGAACATTTCCGACAGGCAACTTTAAAGATGCCCCCTGGTATGCCGGATTCAGCGTTGATTGATACATGCAAGATGAATCTGCGACCATCCATTGCTGTCTTCATGGGTTCCCAATTCACAGATTGGGCCTCATTTATTATAATAGCAGTTTCTGCCGAGACCAAAGGTAGGTTGGCTCGGGAACATGGGATGATTTTTGCCTTAGAGGATAAAGGAAAGAAAGGCTCTACTGGTAATAATTTCGGTAATCGTAATGGAAAGGGAAAGGATACCCTTATGGTTAATCTTTCCAAGAACAAAACGACGTCGAATAATCAGGAGTCTTCTAAGCCAAAAGAAGAATACTCTTTTAACGAAAGTGATATCCCAGGGATATTTCAATGTCTAGTAAAAAGTGGCAAACTCTAGAGTCCAGAGCCAAAAAGGCCTAATGAGGTAAATCTGACTGACAATCCCAAGTATTGTATCTATCACAGATACATAAATCATCCCACCAGGGCTTGTTATGTTCTAAAGAAGAAAATCCAATAGCTGATCAATACCAATGCCATTGCTTTAACTAACGATGAGCATACGGTCACAACCAATATGGTTTCTCTTCAATTTGGATATTTTCCTCCTCAACGAGTCCCAGATGGGATTGTCTCAATTCCGAAGCCAACGATAAAGATAGTGAATATCCCACCCGCTAGAGAGGAAAATGAAGGATTGTTGCCTCTCACATTGAAGAATGGTAAAATTATGTAGGTACATCCTGACTTAGTACCTGAAATGGAAGATGAAGGTAAAACTTTAAAATCCAAGAAAGGTAAAAAAAGTCAAAACCTGCAACATGATTTCTCATGTTATTCCAGATCCTGATGATTTGGATCATCTATGGGATGGCATTCCTTTGGAAGATAGACTGAGAGGTTTGAACATATGCCCTCCAAGTCTAGCTCCTCCTACTAAACTCATACTTACTCATCAGCAGTGGCTAGCTATGAATAGTGTTCCTTTATACAGGGTACAACAAGTTTTTGCTGCTTATAAAAAAGCTCCTACAGGGATTTTTCTTTGTATCCTAAATTCTTCTCCTTCTGTAGCTACAGAGGCTTCTATTCCTCATTCTCTTGTAGTTATAGAGATCTCTTCTCCTTCCTCTGTTGAACTACCTATTAAAAGTCTGCTGCCCATTCATTTATACAGTCAGCAATCAGTCCTTCTCATGAAGAAGATGGGCTATGACTTTCAGAAGGCGGAAGGTTTGAACTATGATAAAGGAATGTGAATTCTTTTACAGATTCAAGGTCAAAAATCTACTGTTGGATTGGGTTCTGAGCTTCCTCAAAAGAAGAAGGCCAAGGGAAAGAAGATTAAATCCTGCAATATGGTACTTCCTTCTTCTGAGTTTGAGGAAGAAAGCTTTGCTGGTACAAGATCTAGAAAAGAGTACCACAAAGATTATGAGAGATCTTCCAAAGAAGCAAAAGATATAGTGGAAACACTACCAGCTCAACCTTCTTCTGTTCCTGCTAAACCATCTGTGGTTGAAAAGGGGAAACAGAAAGCAGTACGCTTTGACGTCCCGTTGAAGTCTGCTTCCAGTCAAGAGGTGATGATGAAGCCCTACAAATTTGATATTCTAGCCCAGTTAGCTAATACTCCGGCTAGACTCTCTATCTTCGAGTTGCTTCTCCTTTCTAGAGAAAGTAGGGAGACTTTGAGTGAAGCTTTGCTTCAAGCAGATTCATGCTTAGCTCAACTCAAGAGTCCTGATAATACACCAGTTTCGTGCCCACAATGTCATAGTGTGATGGAGGCAATTCCTAATATTACCTTCACACAAGAAGACATGATGTTAAAGCATAACAAGCATGATAGGCCTCTGTGCTACACTGGGTATATTGGATCCACTAAAATTGACAGGATTTACGTTGATCCTGGGTCTTCAATTAGCATAATTCATCAGAGTATGCTAAGACCTTTGAGGATTCCTACTAGTGATTTAACTTATACTAGTACTACAATAGTTGGTTTCAACTCTGGAAAGAGTAAACCACTGGGGAAGATTCGTCTGAAGATTCAGATTGGTGATCTTCGAACCATGGCGACATTCTATGTTATTAACTCAGACGTATCCTACAACATCCTTCTTGGGCGACCGTGGATACATGAGCATAATATTGTGCCTTCAACTCTCCACCAATGCTTCAAATACGTAGATTCTCAAGGGGTTGTGAAGACTGAGTTTACTGATATCAATCCTTTCAAGGGTGTCGAAGCTTATTTTTCTGATTCAAAGCTCTACAAATAAGAGCATGTAAAGGAGAAATTAGACATGGCTGAAGATCGATCATCTGCCGAAGATCAGTTTATTAATGAAGATCCTCCAGAAGAGCAACCTTTGAAGATCAAAGTCAAAGGTCGAATCCAACCCCAACCTGTCAGTGATCAACCCCTGATGATCAAGGTTAGAGGAAGAACTCTAGCTTCATCTGAGGAATCAATGACTATTCCTGTCAAGAGCCAAGTTCAACCCCTTATGATCAAAGTCAAGGAACGTACTTCTCGTACGAATGATCCAGAACCATCATTGGTCATCAACCTTGACAAGTCTACGCAGAAGACAGATGATGGTCCGTTAATGATTAATTCGAAGCGTAGTAGTCAAATTATAAATGATATAAATATTGATCATTCTGTACTTTTTGATATTAATAAAGATTTCCTTTTTGAGTATATGGCAGCCAAATTTGTTGAAAGAATGACTTTATCTTCTGATAATCAAAGTCATCAATATAAAGACGACAAAGATACTGAGGAAACTTTATACATTGACAATAAAGAAAATTCTTTTCCTCCTCATGTCGATGTTGGACCTTATGCTCAGAGGTTCCTAACATCTTCTCCTTATCTTCTTCCTGTAGCCACTTCATCGTAAGCTTGTGTAACTTATAGACGTCACGAAGAATCTTATTTCGTGATTCCGTCTGATAAGAAAAACAAACGTCAAATTGTGTTTGGCCTGGCTAGAAATATCCCTGTTGTTCAAACGGATGATCCTAGAGATAAAGATAAAGGAAGAATCTGAATTGACAAATACAGTCAACAATCTCTCAAGATTATCCAGAATATGGGATATGATTTGAAGACTATGCAAGGTCTCAATCAAGGCAAGGGTTGACGATTACCATTATGTGGTGATCTGTTTTACCAGAAAACTCGTCATCGGTTAGGATATGATCCGTCCCACATGTTTAATGATGATATACAAGAAGAATTCTCTTCTAGTTCTTCACAATCCTCAGAATTCGAAGAAATCTATTTCATCGAATTTGAATATGCTGGAGAAGATTATTACGATGAATCTGAATGTGTATTCTCAGTCAACATGGTTCAAACTGAAGAGGAATCTGAATCATTTGAAAGTGACCCTTGGGCTCAATAAATGAATACCCAATGGGAACTTCGTTTTGAACAACGACAACCACCTACGGAGGATGAAATTCTCCAGATTGATGTTGGAGACGGAACTACATCCAAGCTAATATTTATCAGTAAAAACCTTTTCGAAGATGAAAAAGAAGAGTTGATAAAACTGATTAAAGAATATATTGATATCTTTGCATGGAGTTATGAGGATATGCCGGGTTTAGATCCTAAAATTGCTACTCGTAAACTCAATATTCTTCCTAATGCCAAGCCTGTGAAACAACAGCAACGGCATTTTCGACCAGACATGATGGATGCAATTGAAGCGGAAGTCAAAAAGTTGATTACATGTGGCTTTGTTCGTGAAGAACAACATCCAGACTGGGTTGCCAATATTGTTCCTGTTATGAAGAAGAACGGAAAAGTCCGAGTTTGTATAGATTTTTGAGATCTTAATGCAGCTTGTCCAAAGGACGAATTTCCACTTCCAATTACTGATGTTATGACAGATAATACATGCGGTTTTGAATGCATGTCTTTCATGGACGGATTTTCAGTATACAATCAGATCAAGATGCATCCAGAAGATGAGAAGCATACAGCTTTTCGTACACACCTTGGGGTTTACTGCTATACGGTTATGCCATTTGGTCTCAAAAATGTCGGTGCCACGTATCAAAGGGCTATGAGCAACATCTTTCAGGAACATCTACGTAAGACAGTGGAATGTTATATAGATGACATTGCTGTCAAAAGTCGATCAAAAGATGATCATATTCAAGACTTGAAGACAGTATTTGAATGATGTGTCGTCATCAATTGAAAATGAACCCTACTAAGTCTTTCTTAGGGGTTTCCAGTGGCACATTTTTGGGATTTATCATCACTTCTCAAGGTATTCATGTTGATCCTGATAAAGTCAAAGCAATTCTTGAAATGCGTCCTCCACGCAATCTAAAGGAACTTCGAGGCTTTCAAGGTCGCATTGCTTATATCAGGAGATTTATATCCAATCTCTCGGGAAGATGTCAACCTTTTTCCCGTTTGTTAAAGAAAGGTGTATCCTTTGTTTGGGATGAAACATGTCAGAAAGCTTTTAATGACATCAAGCAATACCTTACAAATCCACCTGTTCTGGTACCACCAGTGGTAGAAAGACCATTTTTGCTATATGTTTGAGCCTTAGATCATTCACTTGGTGCTCTTCTTGCACAGAAAAGTGATATGGGTCATGAACAAACAATTTATTATCTCAGCCGAATGATGGTCGGAGCTGAACACAGGTATACTCCTGTAGAAAAGGAATGTTTGGCTTTAGTTTTTGCTGTCCAAAAGACACGACATTATGTGACAGGACAAACTATTCATATTATCTCCAGAATAAATCCTATTCGGGTGTTGATGAGAAAACCAAGCATTCTTAACTCCAGGTTAGCTACCTGGGCAATGTTGCTCACTCCTTATGACTTGGTCTATGTACCTCAAAAATCAGTAAAGGGTCAAGCATTAGCTAATTTCTTAGCAGCTCACCCTATACCTGAGACATCAAAGCTATATAAAGATATTTCAGATGAAGTTGTGGATTGCAACATGACTTTAAGAAATGATATTTGGCAGTTATACTTTGATGGAGCATCACGAGTTAGACCTAAAGGCAATATTGTCTCTGGGGTAGGAATCGTCTTAGTTTCTCCTGATAAAATGGTCATATACCCTGCTTATTCTCTCAATGAGCCATGCTCCAACAATGTAGCAGAATATAATGCTTTACTGATTGGTCTCCAAGTAGCAAAACAGTTGGACATCGAATTCCTAGAAGCTTATGGAGATTCTCAACTGATTGTTAATCAGGTTAGAGGGACTTATGAAGTCAGAAATCCTAATCTCATCCCTTATCATCAAGTGGTAATCGAGTTGGTCCTTTCATTCAAAGGATTCTTCATCGAATTCGTACCACGTTCTCAGAATGTGGAAGCTGATGCTCTTGCTAGTCTAGCTGCAGACTTAGCTGTTCCAATTTGAAGACAAAATACAATTATATTGTTGGAACAAGACTTATTCTGTGTCAAGAATAATCTGTATATTGAATAGAGTTATATTACAGAGTCAAGTTCCCAGCAGAGGGATTGGAGAAGTCCATTCATTGATTATGCGGTTTATGGGATTTTACCTGAAGATCCAAAATAAGCTGCATCAATCAAGAGACGATCATTTCGATTTTATTATGATTCGTCTTTACATATGCTATACCATCGTTCATGTGATAGACTTTTGATGCGCTGTTTCTAAGAAAGTGAAGCTAAACAAACACTCCGTGAAGTTCATGATGGTGTTTGTGGTGCTCATTAACCAGGTCCGAAATTATAAGACCGTATTCGAAGAATGGGATATTATTGGCCATCCATGATAGCAGATGTTGTAGATTATGCCAGACGATATAAAGCATGTCAGATTTATGCTAATTTTATTCATCAACCGTCTGAATTCTTGCATCCTACGGCAGCTTCTTGGCCCTTCGAAGCTTAGGGCATGGACATTATTGGTCCGATTAATCCTCCTTCAGTCAAGGGACATCAGTTTATATTGGCTATAACCGATTACTTTTCTAAATGGGCAGAAGCGGTTCCCCTTGTTGAAATGAAAACATCTAATGTGATTAGCTTCATCAAACACCATGTCATTTATCGTTTCGGGATTCCTCGACGGATAATTCATGACAATGGACCACAGTTTGCCAGTCAGGCATTTTATCGGTTTTGTACTAAGAATCGAATTCAAAATCTGGCTTTTACAGCTTATAATCCAGCTGCTAATGGTTTAGCCGAAGCTTTCAACAAGATGATCATCAAACTTCTCAAAAAGTTCGTCTCTTCTAATAAACGTGATTGGAATAAGAAACTTGGAGAATATTTATGGTCTTATCGAACGACAGTCCGAACTCCTACTGTGTTCACACCATTTTTATTGGTCTACGGATGTGAGGCTGTCCTTCCATTAGAAATTCAGATTCCATATCTTTGAATAGCCATTGCTAATGAGCTAACTATAGAGAATAATGATCGCTTACGACTCCAAGAACTTGAAGGATTGGACGAGAAGCGTCTTCAAGCTCAACAACATATTGAACTATATCAAGCCCGTATATCTCAAACTTTCAATCGTCAAGTTAAAGAGAGGGTATTCAAAGTCGGTGAACTAGTATTAGCTATTCAAAGACTGATGGTGATGACTCATAAGAGCAAAGGGAAATTCCAGCCAAAATGGGAAGGCCCTTATGTTATTGAGACAGTTTTTTTCAACGGTGCCTATCTGTTATCTAAGCCCAATGGAGATTTACTCATGATGCCGATCAATGGCAATTTTTTTAAGAAGTACTATGTATAAAAAAAACAGAATGAAAATAAAATCTTTTTTATTTTTGTTCAGAACAAAAGATTAAGGATAAGGACCACTGCCTTCCTTATTAAATACATAGTTAGCAAATGCATTGAAGACATCATTGCCTGAGTTCACAAAAAACTTGTAGGCAGCCATCCTCAGCGCTTCTTCTTCAGGAGTTTTTCATGGCTCTGTTAAGAACTCGAAAATGTCTTGTGGTGGCTTGGGCGTAGAAGAGCCTTTGCCTATTTCGGTTGGACCCGACACAATTGGTTCAACGGGGCACGTTTCAATGACGTTATCAACCTTCATGGTGACTTCGGTCTTTTGCAGTACGTCCTTGGAAGACATTTCCGATAGAAGAGTGGAAACAAGGATGAAACTTTACAAAAAAAGTTCTCACCTATTTATAGGAGAGATCTATTAATGAACCGGTCTTTGAAATTGAAATAACCTTTTTTTCCGAAAGGACCTCTCCATTCATTATATCAGATTCATCCATTTAATTCTGGAATTGAATTGATCTGTCTTTTCCCAAAAGAAACGTTGCTTCATTCATTCTTTCATCGATATTGGCATGACATCTGTCTTCTTTCCCAGCTACCAATGTTTGGTTAAGCTGGTAACTTGTCTCTTCGGAGAGAAATTTTAATCTTTTATCTTACCAGTTATCACGTTCTTATGACCTCTGAAGAAATATTAAATCTACTTCTTTTCCTATCTATCATGTCCATTTGGCCTCTGAATAGATATTAATCTAGTTTTCTTTGAGTTGTTACGATCTATCATGTCCATATTACCTCTGATAGTATTGTATACTCTGAAACAGAAAACGATATTTCATTTATGTCTATATTACCTCTGGATAGATATATATTATTGAGTATAGAAGACTTGTCATTTCCATTCTCACTTTATCATCATAAAAGTCTATTACATTTCTTAGACTTTCTTACAAATCATAATGGAAATCTATTACATCTTGGATTTTCATTCTATACGACAATGATGACCTAATCGAGATCTATTTTTTCTTTGGATCTTCTTCATCGAATTCGTTGTTGGTGTCAATTCCTTGTTGGTTGAGCCTCAATGGCGACAAGAGCAGTAGAAATTAACTCCGGTCTTCTCTCTTAGACGAGAGAAGAACCCCAGAGTATGGCAGCCCGAAGACGCGTTGCTGCCAATACAATTGGTGGAGAAATGACGGCCCTTCAGAAGAAATAGGAATGTATCTAGCATTGGGATACGATTTCTAGTTCTGCCGTGAAAGGAACTTTACTACCCAATTTCTCGGGATAGAGTTGACTCCACCATCCAACTTTCCGTATATAAAGGCTCTTCCTACCATCTGAGGAAGACCCTTTTATCCCACGAAGAGTTCTGAGTTGTCTGGTTTGCGCATCAAAAGCGCATGAGCTCCCTGATGTTGATGTCAGAAGAATGCTCTCCATAGAATCCAAGTCGCCAATGCCGGTTCTGGAAAAGTTTTTCAGCCAAGCTTCTGCAGAAAACAGCAGAGAAAATTTTTCAATAGAAGTATCATCAGGCGCATACTGGCCAATTAAAGACTGATGCTCGTACACCTTATTTAGGATTTGCGCTCGTGTTTCATGCGCACCTTATTCAACAAGGATTTGCGCTCGTGTTTCATGTGCACCTTATATAACAAGGCTTTGCGCCCGTGTTTCATCTGCTCCTTATTTATCAAGGATTTGCGCTCGTTTTCAGTAAGCGTGCCTTATCTATCAAAGATAGGCGTTTGTTTTCAACAAAAGCTCAAAGGCAGCCGATTGTGCACCTTGTTTTAATTAAAAGAAAAGAGAGCGCACCCTGCCCCTTTTATGTAAATCAAACTTACCATCAAAATCAGATGGTTCGGCCCTAAGAGTTGTTGAATCAACGTCTGGTGACCTGGCGTACAGAGGAACGACATCGTAAAGCATCGCCATTATCAATCTCTTGTTGGAGAATGAAATCTTACAAAAAGCTGTCTTCGAAGAAAAAGAATGAGAATGAGAATGAGAATGTGTATACAATCTTTAACTCAGCTATTTATAAAGGGTCGAAGAAACAGTTGGCATGAGTCTATTTCGGGAAAGATCCTAATAAGAGGCGCTCATGACCACAGGACAGTTGCCACGTGTTGTTTGTTTCTTTTGGGAATGAACAAACATGGAAACAGTCAAAAGAGATGTAGAATGATCCTATATTAATGCATCACGAGAATAAAGGTAGAGATAACACCAGGATTTTATTTTATATAGAGTAGGCCCCTACAGATAAGTTGAGTGTCATAATACATAGATGACACTCTTACACAAAACATTATTCTTTCTTCTCTCCTTCGTTGGGCTGACGAAGGGAGGCGCCCAACTCATGTACATTGTGGATTCCAGAACGACGCATTAAATTGAGGAATGCTTCAGCATCACCTGATCCTTCGTAGGCAGTTGAGGGACCACCATTTATACGATCGAAGATCGCTGGAGTCAATCCAAAGCACTCCATAAAGTTGCGCGCTTGCAGCGATTGATCGACCTCTGCCTCTAGGTCAAGCTTTGATCCTTGAGTCTTTTCAGCCTCTATTTCTTTCTTCGGTGCCATGATAATATGAAGATGAGAATTGAGAATGAAAAACTTTTTCTTATGTATACAATCAATTAACCCTTCATATTCCCTATGGGAAATTGAATATTATCAATGCAACTCAGGGAGACAAAGAGGCGTTCGAATGTTTCGAGAGGAAATTCATTATGACGGTGAGTATTGACCGGCGCCATTTCCCAATTTTTATGCTGACTAGTCAAATCCCGAATTTAATGCTTCTGTTCAAAGTATTTTAAATTTTGAAAATATTTGAAAATTTTGAAGGGGGTCTTGTAGGAGCCTAAAAAGTGCTTTATTTTGACCAAAGGAATTGAGGACTTTACGCAGGCAATTCTCTATGAGAGCTATTTTTACGCCAGGCTAGGTTGTAAGCTAGCCATCCTCTACGCTGGCTACTTTACGCTGGGAAGATGTTAAATCATACATTTAATACAAGTGATAATGACTTTGACATAATAATTTGCTGACAACATGTAACACAGAAGTCGAGAGGATCGGATTTTTACCAAGCTCGATACTTGTCGTATGGTGTGCAAAAAAAGGCTACTTTACGCTCAATGATTACTTTTTTTTACGCACGATAGTTATGTGAGCTTTTTATGCTCAAGGCTATTGTGGGCGTAAAGTCTATTTGGGCTAGTTTTACGCTCAAGGCTATTTTAGCCATTTTACGCTGAGAAGTTTTAATTGTGTTGTTTTTACGCCAGTTGCTACTTTACGCTCGGAGCATATTTTGGGGACGTTTTTACGCCCGATCCTTCCTGACTATTTTTTGGAACGTGGTTTATCCACGTGGCTTTCATACCACATTTATTGAAGAACGTGTATACGTGCTCCCTATTTTTGTTGGAATAATGGGACGCGTGTCAACATATTCAGTAGGTGACTTCCATCGTGGGAGACAGTTACCAGCGTACAAAACCCAATTTTGTTGCTTTTTACGCACAATGGGTCAAGTCTATAAATAGACTTATTTTTTACATCAAAGGCATCAGGAGCAGAGAGACATGAGAGAATAGAAAAATCAGAGCCCAGAGACTTTGATTTTCGAGAGCATTCTTCTTCAATTTTTCTTCCAGAACAGAGTGAAGCAAAGCAGGAAGCATTCGACCTCGCCATCAGTGCCCAAGTGCGTCGATACCTTTCTGGTGACTTAGTTCTTCCGGTTGTTCATCTTCTAGCAGTGATCTTCATCATCATCGTATGGTCCAAGGAACAAAGTGATCGCCTTCAGATCAGACTTCTACAGAAATACTTTCCAGAATAATTTGTACTTCTTGTACTTTTTCTCGTTTTATTTTTAAAAGCCATTTTTAGGCATTTTGTTAAGTGAAACAATGACAGGCCTGCACATAAAATATGCGATATGGCCATTCAAAAATTACTCGTCGTTTTTTCCACCGTCCTTACCCTTGATAGGGGTTGCATGTCGGAATGAATGGAAGGAGAGTTTGTAGTTCTCGACGGAGAAGCGAGTCCCTTTCCTTTGGCCGTAGCACCAGTCGACTTGGAAGCTTTTGGAGCCATGGATAAACTGGGACAGAAGAGAAAAGTCAGACTCAGAAACCGTAGGAAAAACTAAGTGTTGAAGAACTCTTATGCGCCCAAAGGCTATGCGCCCGAAGGACCATGCGCCCAAGACAAACATGTGGGCGCATAACATACAACAGTATGTGGCGCATAACATGCATCAGCATGTGTGTGCATATCATGGCAATATGTGGGCTCATACCATACCACAGTATTGGCGCATAACTTCTGTAGGCGCATACAAATGCCCACAGAAGCATGTTACCTTAGGCGCATACTCCCAGACAGAAGAAAAGTCTGAGCGTCGCAAATTAATGTTCGAGACTTTATTTTTGATGTGGGGCCTCACCCAGAATCGGGTCCTAGACTGGTGAGGATGCTGCCGCAGGAGGAGAGCCACTCGGTGCAGCCCCTTTGCCCTTCGCGGATCTCTTGGCGACCTTGGGAGACGTGGTTCTTAAAGAAAGAAGATGAAGAGTTTTTGAAAAGTTCTAAGAGAGGAGAATAATGAACTTTCTCTCTCCTTTAGAGCCCATTTATAGGCATGGGCCATATCCTATGCGCCCCCTATTTTTTATGAGCCTATGTGCCCATAATGACCCATGCGCCCACGTGAAGATCCAGCCTCTTGCACATTATGCGACTGCCATTTACCGACGTGGACAACGTATGAAGGATGGACCTCTTCAAATTCTACGCCGATGAATCTGTCAGTTCAGATTTTCGAGGAAGATCTTAACAGTCGTCTCTCTGACAGGATAGCAAAATGTTATGCGCCCAAAGAGAGGGCCGTGCTATGCGACCACTGTATCACAAGAAGACGGTCCATGCTTCTTTCAAAGTATTTCGAACTCGTTCAAGTATCGAAAATTTTGAAGGGGGTCATGTAGAAGCATTAAAATTTCAGCAAATGAGAACAGATGCGTCCAAGCCAATGAGGACATATGCGCCCAAGTCATCCTGTGAAGCTCTATGCGCCCAAGTCATCTTGTGAAGCTTTATGCGCCCAAGCCTCCCTATGAAGCTCTATGCGCCCAAGTCACCCTGTGAAGGAGGGCGCATAGCCTAAAACAGGGCTATGCGCCCAAGCCTGACTCAGTCAAAGCTATGATCAAAACGTGCACCGAAGCGCACGGCCACGTCAGTCTCCACGAGCAATCATGTACTGAAGCATGCGGCCACGTCAACACCATGACCAACCTACGATCTCGCAGCCTGCATGTGCCTACACCATATGCCCAAGGCAGGACTATGCGCCCACATGAAAACTAGTGTTTTCCTCATGTGGGCGCATAAAATCATTCCAGCTCAGAAACTACTAAAAAAGGGGTCTCATCCCTCTTCAAAAGACATAACGGAGAGTATTTTCAAGAGCCAAATTGCTGCATTTCTTGCCAGTGAGCCGAGAGTTAGCAATTTTCTTAGGTTTTCTTCCACTTTTGTAATAGTGTCAACGGAGCAAATGAGCAACTGTCGCTTGATCTCCATCGTCCTATTCTCCAGAATTATTTTTCGTACTCGGGATCCTCAGTGCAGGTTCTCTCAAGCGTACTCGATTTGTGGTGCCTTGCGCCAATAAAGAAAAGACAGCATTTCTTCTTTTTTTGTGTGTCCACAGTTATAATTCTCAAAATAACAATCCTTCTTGAGCTTAAGAGGTCGGTCTTCTTGAAAATCAATTTATCACCAAAGAGGAACTGAGGCTTCAGCATCACACCTCTGGATAATTTGAGGCTAACAACTTGCCTCGATCCTTCATGCGACACAAGTAGAAGAAGTACTGTTCTTCTATTTTAGCCAAAGGTTGCTCCGGTTGGCCTCGGGTTATCAGTCTCCTGGCAGGGTTAACCACCACATCGTCAAAACTTATGCCAGGTGCGCAGAACGATGAGTCAAAGAGGATCCCATTAAAAATAGGGACGGTTACAGAGACTACATATAAAGCAAAAATAAAAGTAAAAAAATATACCAAAGTTTTATGAAAAAAAAGCAAACTGCACAGGAACTGTTCAGTACACCTGTGTAATAGCCAAAAAAAAGCAAACTTTGCATGCACTATTCAGTGACACTATGCATCAGTAGGCAAGCATCTGTGCAGGCACTGTTCAGGGACACTACGCATCAGCAGGCAAGCATCGCACAGGCACTGTTCTGTGATATTGCACACCAGCCATCATGCCTATGCAGATGATGTTCAGTGATACTACGCATCAACAAGAGAGCATCTGTGCATGCATTCTTCAGTGATGTTGTGCGTCAGCTTGCGCTTTAGCACATCTTTCAGTTGCTACTCCGAAAAGTAGCACTCATGCGCATCAACGGAGGGAGCTTTAGCAGATCTTCGAGACGCTACTCCGAAAAGTAGAGATCATGTGGATCAGCGGAGGGAGCTTTAGGACATCTTCGAGATGCTACTCCGAAAAGTAGCGCTCATGCGCATCAGCAAAGTGAGGAGTCGATATGTTAAATCGAACACCTACTCACAACAGCCTGTCGTATGTCTCCGTGCGCACCAGCGTCAGCTACCGAAGAGCCGGCGACGACAACGGCCTCGGTCGTAGGCCGCTTGCCATATCTCAATTTTGCAAAACCTAATCTCCATATCTCAATTTTGAAAAACCAATAACACTTTGATTGAGTTCTTACCATCTTCTTTTCGTGTGAATGACCTACTAACAGGGGCCACATTGCTGGAAGGACAACCTAAAGGTGGTGTGTGTGAAATAAATAATTTGTTGGATTGAAGATTAGGTTGTCCTTCCAGCAATGTGGTGGTTAATCCAACGGTCACCCATCCGAAAAGCAAAGGATAACCTAATCTTATTTTCGACCTTCAGTCTTCACTAGTACCAAAGTGTCCTCATGTGCCTGGCATCATCGTCTTGGTCACCCATCTGAGTCAATCCAACGTCATATGGTCTCTAAGTTTAGTTACCTTTAGATTTGTCTAGTTCCAATCATTTTATTGTTAAGACTGTTTATGCAATAAAAGTCATAAATTACCTTTCTCACAATCAACTATTGTGTCTACTTCTCCTCTCCAAATTATTTATTCAGATGTTGGA